>CADDXX010000312.1:298023-419100 GCA_902810485.1 Alauda arvensis | reverse complement strand
AWWMCMWKGRRRAAMCATCATTAGCAAATTCACAATRATTAAGAAGTCACCCTGGAACACCGAAGTTGTGCAGTGTGGAGACACCCAGAAATTATGTATCTGTCCCAACCATTATTAAATCATACCATATTCCTATTTCTATCTGCTTCATAACTCTCCATCAGAGCTGTTTCTACTGTGTTACACCCTGCACAAATCTACCATGAAAAGAACAAGTCCACCATTTCAGAGAATTTATAGCTGAATTGAAAGGAAAAAGACTAGGGAAGAGAAAAAAGACAACACATAATGTGACTGTAAAGCCACAGGTTAGTGGTATCTATAATTAAAGCTTTTATGACACTGGCATGTTCTCTTCTACCCTGCTTGCAAAGATCACTTATGTGTGAAAGCCACTTAACTTGACCCAAATGGCTGAYGAACAAAGGGGATCTTAACAGGATAATAAAACCCACACTTTTTGACAGGAAAAAAACACCTTTGAATTATATAAATTGTTTAATTATACATGGTCTATTTAACTGAGGTTTATAGAGACTAAAAAAAGACTTTAAATATTAAAGGCATGACTGTTTCTSAGCATATAAATAAGACTTTTCTCTRAATCCCTAGTATATTTAAAATTTACATTATTCCTCATAGGATATCTATGTAAGTAGAAGACACTGGAAAAGTTGGACTTGATTAAAAAATATATAGCATTTCTTAAAAAAACCTGAACACCAGAAGTTAAAACACCARCTGAGAGAGGATTCATGCTCCTCTTAGACTGAAGAAAATTTTGACTGATGGAATTTGAAGAAAATTTGAGATATGATGCACATAGCAGTGAACTCAGAAAAGAGCTGTTGCTCTCCTCATCAATTTACATACTTTGAGATTTAAATAAATAATAATTCACTTGAAGGATGCTATTTATAGTTCTTTTCTACAGGTTAAGACAGAATTCCCACCTCAGCAGACRCCCTTAGTGAAACATTTCATGAATTAGTTCTAGAAACAGATTTCCAAGCAGCTGTAAAGACCTCAGTCCTTCAATTACCTGGGGGAAAATAGTCACACATGATTTTATTTCACTTTGTATTTTGTTTTGTACAATACATTCCCATCTTTATCTCTACCAATGTATATGCCAAAAGAAGATAAACAGCTCTCTTATCATTCCCCCCAARTRTCAGTCTCCAGGAGGTTACATCTGGCTCTCAGTATTCCTCTTGGAAACTGGACTTAAATGATTACCAGCAGTGCTTGGAAAGCTTTGGTCAAGCAGCAGCTCTGGTCAGGCCTTGYAACACAAGCCTTCATCCTTCATGCCCAGAGTCAGTAAGAATGTTCATCACCTGAATCCAGATGCCAAAAACTAGAATGTTGAGAATCTGAGWGGATTGCATTGAGTATTGCTGTGCCTTCAAAGAACAGGAAAGAGTTTTATGCCAAGTATTCACTTTATTGCCAGTCCCTGGAAGCTAGAGCAGAGCTATTTCTCTGGCTCAGAAAACTTATATTGCTTTTACACAGACATGAATTAACTGGAGTAGTGCTCATTAGGCCATTTACATTTGCAATAGGCACATGAGTGTTTACTGAAAATAAAGAATATCATATCATTTTATTAAAGACTAGTAAAAACACTCAGGCTGCGTATTTCTTTGTGCTTCTGTATCAATTACTCCATTGAATGTAAGAGACCTGCACCTTGGGTTTCAAAAATTTCCTTCTCACTTCCTAGTCTAGAAATAATTTCACAGCCTCCCTGTATCAATTCCAGTAGTACATAATTTGACAGATTTTTAAAAACAGATTATATTCCTGTTTCTATAAGATTCATCAGTTTCTAAGACACGAATTGAGGCATTGCACTTCTCAAACTGTCATGATGCAAAGAGATTCCAAAGGTCCTTCCTTGCTGAGGCACTKAGTAGGTAATTATTGTGATTTACTGTAGGATCACAGGAGGCAACACTTGYATTGTCACAAAATGAGTAAGTAGTATTACAAGACAAGGAAGTGACTTGCCAAACCCCGAAACAAAAAAAAAACCCACAGAAACTTCGTATTTAAGAATCATGATTCTGCACTGTAAAATAGTTTTGAAGTTCAATACAATTATATGATACCAAATAGCCATACCACAAACAGTTCACAGATCTGTGAATCATTATGGTATGTTTTTTCACATGACAGGACATAGGCTCTCTAAATTAATGAGAAGGAATAAAGACTGAAGTGCTGCACTTGTTGACCACAGAACTAGAATTGTAAGCTATCACATAACATAGTTATGAAAARTTTTTTGCTACAAATGCAGATCCATCTGTATGTTTGTATTTGGCATGTCATAGCAAATGTGTAATTTACAATAGCTCAAAGATATCTTGCTCCAAAACCTCACAAAACTGCACTTACAAATTTATAATTCTTATTCTAAATAAATTTCAGATCGATCCAGGCAGGATTGGACTTAAAAAATTATTTTACTCGAATATTTTACAGTCCTTGCTAAGTCARTCTTCAGGCATGAATCCATTTGTTACCATTTTCTTCAAACATATTCTTGCCTTCAGGWGTAACATAACGATGCAATCCACAAAACAACTTACCTACAAACACAGCTGCAAGGAGGGGGTTTAGTAAAGCCTCTGCAACTGCCCACAAATTGAATATGCTAGGACTAACGAAAACCAGTTTGCAAAATCAATTCCTGTGGAAGAAGAGTTAAAGAATCCTCTTCTCAATGAGTTTAATTAGAAACCAGAATTTGTTTCTCTACAGAAAATACTATGACTGCATCTGCAATCTTTAGRATGCTATTTAATGTGCACATGTGAGATGCTTTAAGTGTGGGGGAGAATACAATACAAACATAATGATTTCTTCATTCTATAACTTGTCAATTTTGTCTTGGAGAAGAATTACCAGCCAAAGTCATAACAAATGCAGAATCTGTGCATTCTGCAGATACTGAAAAATATCAGTTTTGGAAGGAATAACACAGGCAAGGATGTGACCACATGGGTTTCTGGAAATCACATACATAAAGAGAGGAGGAGTTATGGAAATAGTAATGACCTAAGTGTCTTGTGAGATGTACAGAGAACATAGTTTTGACAWAATATAAATTTATTTCACCCTTGAATTTGTTATTTTAAACTTGTTTCAGCAAAGAGAAGTCCTCACCTGACAATGAAATTAGTTAGATGACTTAACACATYCTCCAGTCCTGTTTTCTATTATTTCAGCTTATAGAAATAGAGTTATTTGTCACAAAGGGACATTCAGAAGTCTCTACTCCCACTCTGTGCTCAAATYGGGGATCAGGTGGTTCAGGACCACATCCAGTTAGGTCTTGGAACACCTCCCAGGAAAGAAATCCCATAATCAATTTGGGCACCTGCTTCCATGYTCAGCCATCCTTAGTGGTAAAATTTTGCCCTCTATTATGTAATCAGAATTACATATATTTTCTTTATTGCCTCTTGTTCTACTGCTGTGCAGCTCTGMGAGGAGAAGGGCTCTGCCTTCTCTGCATCCCCCATCACGCTGTTGCACACAGCAACAAGCTCTGTCTCACCTGCTCTTCTCTGTGCTAAACACACCCAAATCCCTCTGTCTCACCTGCCCCAGCCTCCACTGAGGTGTGAACTTTTCCTAAAGAGGAGACCTGAGCACAGTTRCTGAGTTACTTGAGAATACACATTTGAAAAGACTGCTGCCTGAAATAAAGCTTTAAATCATGGTATAAAATGAAGACAGTATTAATACAATGGAAAATATTTTTAGCTCTGTATTCTCTTTCAGGTTGTATTTTTATTGTTAAATATTTCAAAGATTCAAAATCAATAGAAAGAAAAAAAAATCAATGAAATATAATGASTTGTCATAAAAAAATACCATTCCAAACAATGCTATGGATGGTAATATGCCAGCAGAATTTTAATAAATCCCAATTAGACATYTTTTAGGCACTAGATAAGCAAGACATCAAGATGAATATAAGACAGTATGAAAGCCAAATAGAATCTCTATGGAGATCACTTCAAAGGCCATTTTCCTGCATCCATAAAATTAAGTTTAAATTATGTGCTGCATGGATCTTTGTATGTGGTCCTGTTACCATGAACACCAAATTCCATTACAGATCTGTGAGCAATTGTTTTCCATCTTTTCATGAGAGTAAGAAAAATTCTCGGTAGACAGACTTTCATTTTTCTTTTGATCTTACAATATTAACACTGATGGACATTAAAGGATGGCTGGAAAGGACTGATAGAGCATTTCTATGAACTTTTATTTCAACTCACACTTAGGACAAAATCTTTAATCCAGGTACAYAGAAAACTTCTCTCAATGCAATTCGGTTCTTGTCTAGGAACAAAAATTGCAGAATCATGCCTGTTTTGAATCATTCTGCACTTTTTTCTTTCTGTATCAAGTTTCATGACTCTGATGAATTAACTTWAAAGCAATAATGAAGCAACACATTTGAACTGTCTTTTCCTTGGAAGTCAGCTTACATATTAACAGAAAATAAATTAACTTTCTTAAGTTACAAATTAGTTACTACCAATTACAAATTACTATCATCTTATGAAAAGAAAAACACAGTAATACTTAAGCCTCATTATTTGAACATTTTGAGATTTGTTTTTAAACTGTTTCCTCATCATGGGTCTACTTAAATGGAAGTAATTTCTAAGAACTACCTATAGGAATGAAACTAGACAGAAAAACTGAATGCATGTGGGACATASAAGGCCCTTCAGTTCATTCCTGCTCTTCTTCAGGGCTCCCCTCTAGAAAATTAAGACTGTCCTTTGCCAACGTTATATGAATTTACAACAGGAACTTTCAGCAAAAATTGTCAAATTTTGCAGATTTTCAGACGTCTTTTACCCCAAGTGATGCACTCCTCCCATGCACCTGGAACTTTACCAAGATTTGACTTTCAAGGTCATTATCGTTTCTCACTTCAGTTACACCAGAAAAAGATAAATCAAAAGCATTTCATTCCTTCTACCTTCAGCAGTGACTGACAGTGGATTWAAACATTTCTTGTTTGCAGTTCTCAGAGCTAAAGAAGATTGCTGTACAATGATGAATTTAACCTATAGCAGATGATGCAGACCTTGGTACAGCAAAACATTGAAATTCATGCTAATTTTGWCATTCTGCAAGTGTGTCATCGAATGATACCTTACAGGTAGATGTTCAAATTTTCAAAATATTTTTTGAGTGTCCCAATCCTGTAAGCATTTAAATGTATGCACTCAAAAGGATTTCTATTATTGAATTCAATAGAACCAAGATTTCATCCTCTGATTCACAGCACCTATACTGGATTAATCACAGCAGCTATTTTTAGGCTCCTACACATAACCCTGCAAGAACACCACAGCCATTAGTATTTATTAATGCAAGTTTTTCTACAGAATTTTTCAAATACTTTTTTTAAAACAGCAACAGAAAAAACAAATCTGCTCTCTTGCATTCTCATTCTGTTGCTGTTTCACTTTCTGTCACAGAAACAAACTGTCTCATCCATACTTTTTAAACTGGATTTCTACTGGTGTAACAAGGCATGATTTAATGAACTTCTATTACAGGAAATTATGAGAAAAACATTTGCAACATCTCTTTTGAAACTTCATTTAAATATTCTAATACTTCTGGTTTTGAAAACTGGTCTTTACAAAAAAACATAAGTACATATTATTCTTCCTTTCCCTTCACCCCTCATTTTCTTTTAAAAACTAATGGAATACCTTGCTTTTCCAGTCAACCAAGYTCTTTTCATCAAGCCATGCTGACTATCTCTCCCTCCTTTTTTTATTCCCACAATGAAATTAATACCTTGTAGAACTGTATTTCCTGACACACTCAGCTTAATAAATCTTAAAATGCATGTATTTCTTTTACAAAGATGATTTTCAGTCTTTCCAGTGACTGCTGTTCAGTGTCTAATTCAAGATTTGAAAAAAAATTATTTCCTGAAATTTAATAAGCTTTTGATGTTAGTATTCTYCTAGCCAATTCTGTGGAATGCCAGTTTCCAGCTACTGGATACACGTTTTTCTATTCTCACATTCTCAAGTTTTATTAGCAGGGAGAACTAAAAACTAACTTTTAATTGCTGGGGATCATCTCACCAAGTTTATTTATGCTTAAATCAACCTGTCAGTGGATAACACTATGGAACTTTTTGTACTTGCATAAATGTATCATTTGAATTTTAAAGCTATATATTTTGACACAGGTGGGCTCTTCTTGGGCCAACATTTGTGGTGATCTCATTTGCTATACCTGGTGGATTTTCCACTCAAGACACAACTTTCCTTGCTCCACCTACTCTTTCATGTCCCCTCAAGCATCTGCAGCTTTCATTCTCAAGCCCTGACCATTTTGAGGGCAAATTCTTCTCTACTAATGGAACCATCTGATCCCTTTCTTTACTGTCTCCATATGTATGYGGACCTTAAACTTCACTCTACTCACATGTGCCAAAACCCACATGAACTTCTCATAATCTTCCTGAACCTGTCTCCATATCCAGCTGCAGGCTAAATTAATCTTCACTATTTATGTATGTTTCAGGAAAGAAGTAAGCAGTAAGCAATCCTTTGAAAATCTGCATGAATAACATGAATTATTTTCATCCATTTAAGCTGAACAACTGAAATTTCTAAAATGCATTGGTAGTATCTTGTATACACAAYGATCTGTATGGTCATACTATTCTGATTTCACAGTACTGTCATCTACAGAAGTAGATACCTATAAATAAGGAATAGCCAAAAAATTGATTTTAAATTTTTTTTWAAATTGGRATAGGCCYATTTTTTTCTTCAAGTTAATTAGCTTTCCTATTTACAAGGAAACACCATGTTTTATTATCATTAAAAGATTATTACATGGATAAAATATCAAACAGAATAGAATTGTAAAAGTGTTGTAAATAATTTCCCTAAAAATAACATCGGATTTCCCTAAAAATAACATTTTCTTGAATAAAGCCAAAAGTGTAAATGGACATTAAATTAACATTCTCTAAAGAGCTACACAAMTGCTAAAATTTCTTTCAGCTCCTGTGGGAAGCAAGAAAATAAGCACTGTTATTTCTATTTTATGGCTAAAGAAACACAGACAGAAGTTAAGTGAATTGCCCATAGCAATGCYGTGAATCAACGTCAGTGCCAGGACCAAAATTTATGAGTTCCTTTTTCCTACCAAGAATGCTAAGACACACACTGCTCTTTAAAATATATACTACTTCATATTTATTACTACAAAAATATGCAGTGTGCACCTGGAATTTGATTAGTACAAATATGAGTTAAAGGTTTACAGTCCTTTACTATTAGGTAAGTTGGTAGACAGATAAAAAAATACTAATTYAGCTACTTCATT
Source organism: Alauda arvensis (assembly GCA_902810485.1). Lineage (NCBI taxonomy): Eukaryota > Metazoa > Chordata > Aves > Passeriformes > Alaudidae > Alauda > Alauda arvensis. The sequence continues at coordinate 411,696 of CADDXX010000312.1, read as the reverse complement.
ACAGCTTTACAAGAACACATTTTAGGCCAAATCAATGCTCTGCTGATGATCTGCCTTTCCTTAAAGCTCCTCCCCCCATGCTGAATAACATTCAGTAACAATCACTGGCATTTGAAATTGCTGCACTGGGTGGTCTTCATTTCTCATGTAGGTATCCATACACATGTATTTCAAATAACTTACCTTACTTCTGCTTAGATCAATATTCCTATTTATAAATAATGTTAGGGATTTTTTTTTATGGGAATCCAGTAGTGTCTGGAGACCAAAACTGAAAGGAAGGCAGAATTGCCCAGCAGCACTTCACAAAGGCACAGCAAGAAAAGAACTCAGGTAGATGCAAGCAAAAAAAAGTGATGAGGAAGCAAAGCAACTTGAAGTTGTTAATTCCAGAAATCTCAAAGATGGTCAGTAATTCAGSCTTATTTTTAATGCTGTTACTGTTTTCCCCCTCATCTGGCATGCATACTTCTCCCCTGAAGGTCCAGGTACCAAATTTTCCTTTCAAACTCAGGATGACCCCTTCCAATGGGTGGCATGGAAAAGTTCAAAAAGCAGCTCTCATTGTCAAAGCTGTGCCTGGTAACTCTGCAGGGCTGGTCCAAAGTCTATGTACAGTTTAACATATGCATAACAAAAWTTAGGCAGCAAAAAGAGCTTTATCAACAACTAAAAAAATGCAAATCCAGGCAAGGAGCCAACAAAATTTGATCAGCACAGAAAGCTGTAGCATGGTTTACTATGTCTAAAACTAAATATACTTCAATGCATTATGCTCAGAATATTTCCCTCAAACACATTCTTAAAACAAATTAACCTCCAAMACAGAATCATTTCACATAGCAACTAATACTTAATGTTGTATGAAAATGTAATTTGGAGTTTTAAATTAAAACTTGTTAAAATGCTTATCTGAGATATTTACCCAATCAGGTGGAAGCATCAGTGAATCAATAGAACAGTGATAGTAGTGTTGTGTAAGTACAGAACCACCTACCAAAACTAAAGGAAGTACAAGATAAAACAATCTGTGAGTRCTACCTATTTCTGTATGAACAATTTAAATAGCTGTGGGAACTTCATCTTGCTACAGGGGATATGACATGTGATATGCTATGTATTCCTCCAGACAACCAACACACATCTTCTCAGTACTGAATAGCTGTGAGACTGAACAGAAGGAAAACAGGAGCTGTTAAAGGGATGCTGAAGAAAGAGACAGCAAAGAAATGTGTTCAGTTCAAGTCAAAACATGCAAGAAAGTCACAACAAAGTCTCAAAAAAAGAACACAAACACTACATCACAAATTTCTTTCCTACATCTTAAAAGTATTGAAAAAAACATTTGAGCAGTTTTGTTTGGCCATGCTGTTTTGCATGAATTTAGCAATATTTTCTTCTTAAGCTCTATGCCTTACATACTGCAAACTCTATGTAGTGACAGCTATAAAATTTATTTGTACTTACAACAATGCCATTTAAACCAAAAGCTGCTGCTAATTTAGCAAAACACAGATTTAAGTTCATTTTGCCTTCATATCTTTCTCCTCCAGTTCTAAACCTACTCTTCTTCAACCCCACTAAAAATCAATTAACAACTTTAATATAAAGAAATAAATATTCAAGAACAAGTACTCTAAGAAATTAATGCCTCATCATCTTTATGTTAATGTTACTTAGACACTTTATTTTTTACTTGTTTGAAAATACTCAAAATGCCTAAACCTTAAGCAGTTAGGTGCTAATGCAAAAACAATAACATATCTTTGGGGCTTGATACATGAGGTTTGAGTGAACACTTACATTGCTCAAGAAGTCCCTACACAAAACAAAGATTATGAACATCAATTATGTTCATAGATTATTACATTCATAGATTATGAGAATGAACATTGCCCAGTCTGATGTGGGGCTTCTTCTGTGTGACCAAAGCCTTCCAAGCAGAGCCARTGACAGTGCCCCAAGGGAAAAATCCTCACACTACAGACAGATTGCATCTAAATGGAGACAATATGCTTGTGGTAGAGTTATTTTGAACAGTCTCAAAAGACTTTTCATCACAAATCYCAAGAGTTTTGTGACTCAACAATAAGGTTGTTTTGCTATAGATAACCTAATCATAATGTTATTAACTTACATTGGCCAGTAAGGCAGGAGAGGAAGGTTCAATGAAGCATTGTGGAAATGGCTATGTAACATTTTWAAAGTCCTCTCACACACACTACCACTCATACAACTGTAATTTTTTTAAAAATTACCTCATACCTTTATTTTAGCAGAAATGTAATCCTGTTTTACAGATGAGTTGATGAGGAATGTAAAATTAAATTAAAAATGCCTTACAAAAAAGAAGTTGTAATTTTARTATGTATTTATACACATCATAAAAGATCTTCTCTTTGACTTCCCTTTATCAAACCAACAGCATACCAATCCTTTACAATGTAGGGAAAAAAAACCCCAAAATCAAATACCAAAATTAAAAAGAGTTTTGCCATAATTGATATTGACCTTATAAGAAGAAACACCTATCGCAGAAGGCCCTGGAAGTATCCCACAAACATAAACAATTAACTCATTTCACAGCACCTTTTAAGTATAGTTTTTCATCTCAATATGAGGCACTTCAAATTTAATTGCTTCATATTTTACATTATTATTTCTAAGAGAAAAAAAAAAAAATTGGCAACCTGCCTGCTTTGATCAAAGTAACTGATTTAACAGAAGAAAAAAAATTAAAATTGAACACTAAATACTTCGGCAATGAAAATTTCTGTGTGCTCAAACATACTGGATTTCTTAATAGCATTATTTACATTAATGTCTGTTCTTATACAATAGCAAGTATTTGCCTTCGCTTTTCCTTTTGTAATTTTTTAAGCAMCTCTTATGCTGGCGCCTGAAAATTGCTGGCATAAATTAAAATACAATTTCATGCAGATTTCTTCCAAGCAGCAAAAAGAGACAGTTTGAGAAATTTCATCACATGCACAGAGGTTTCTTGTATTTTACTACATGTTTACTTTGCAGGTCTATAATCCATCCATGCTGAATGCAGCATACAAATTATCAAAGGGGAAGAGGTCCCTGTGGCTCAATCAGGGAACTGTAGAAGTCATGTACAAAACCTCCATCAGAAAGAGTGTGCTACTGCTAGCCAGCTTCCCAGTCTCATTTAGGATTTTCCACCATTTGGAGCCAGATGTATCAGGAATATRAGCAACTACTTGGGACAGAAACACAGGCAACATAATGCTAARGAGCACAGAATGTTTCCTAACTTTCACCAAGACCAGTCATGCCCCTGAGTTTGCAGCACCAAGGATAATTATATATGTTTCAAACACACCATTCCTCATTCAAATGTGCCACAGTTCATCCACAGACTGAGCCTCACGACCTGCAGATCCCAAAGGGGTATTTTAGACTGCTAATCTATTTGCCTAAAASGTGGAACCATTTGCTTAATTTATCCACACAAACCCTAGAGATAATGTGTTTTTTTTAATGAAACTGATAAATAACTTGATAAAGGCAAATATTCTTGCTCCACACGCGAAAAATGGTGTGCCTATATAGGTGTATTTTATATATATTTAGATATAYGTGTAAACAGAMACACAAASACACAGAYACATTCTCCTTCTCCACWAAAAGCCCAGATTGCCAACCTTCCCCAAATGAAAAAAGGAKTCACTGATATAACTGCAATCTCAGACCAAGGCTTATTTGTTTAATAAGTTTCTGGACTTTTTTGCTCAACTTTCCTAAAATTAAAATCTCAAATGACATTCAATGAATTTATCAAGCAACAGATTTGCTTAGTCTTGAAGCTGCATTTTAATGGATGAGAACAAGGCACCAGTTTATAAGAGTGAAAACCCCCAGTAATATTTGCAAAATTGAAGTAAATTTTCTCATACAAGCGATCCATTGGCTTCCCCCAGATAGGAATAGAACATCATTATTCTGTACAAATAGAATAGAATTATTCTATATACATAAGTTCTGCAGCACCAATTTCTCACATGGAAGACAAAGAATTCTCATATTTTAYGTAATTTCCATTCAAGTAGGAAGAAAATGATAGGAACATTTTTGTAAACAAAAGTCATGATTAGCAGTCCCCATATAGTTCTATCTAACTCAGATGGGAACAACTTTTTGATCATGGCCAACAATTAGGTTCTTCAGATGTGAGTCTCCTTTAAAAAGGTTTCCCTGTATGTTGCAGTCATGAATTTTTGTAAATACCACAAATTGGAATGAAAATCTGTTTATCTAAAAGGTTCAAATATAGAGGAGWTGGTGTTAACACTAACAGAAAGCTGCCCAACATGTTGTTGGTGAGTCTTCTAAAACTCAACAGCAGACACATCTTTGAATTAATAAACGTGAAAAAAAATGGAACCAAATGCCACAGACCACAGCCATCACCAAATTCTAATCTTGTCTTCTTGCTCTTCATGCAGTTTTCCAGCATTTTCAACCAAAGAAAGTTTTCAGATATACTCCTCCTTTGAAGTATCTGAATATTTTATGGATGAAATCCAGGAATCCAAGAGGAAAAATATGAACATAGAATAGCTATCTGCAAATTTCTGAAAATTGTTCTCCTTAAGCCAAAACATCCAAATAAGCACATTTTCTTTTGAGCTATGGCCAATAAGCCTGGCAAAATAATGCTGTGTCCCAGAAGCCAACATGTATCTTTATTTTTTTGCCTTTGAAATAAGGTGTATTCTGTCTTCTCCAGGGATATCAAAAAACACAGTCCTTTCAGAGAGAGATGRAGCTGGCCTTGCTGGCCATCCTACCCCTGCCTTCCTTTTTGCTCTCCCACACAGTATCACTGCACTTCCCTATTTCCTGTCCCTCACTGTCCTGCTCCTTCCCCCAGCACAGCAGCTGGCACTCTGAATATCCCCTTTACAGTGATGGACAGGTAAGATATGTGCTCTCTGGATGCCTTTTAGTATTTTCTGTGCATGTTCGCATCTAGCACTCAGAAATTATGTGCAAAGATTGTTAAAAAACCAAAACAAAACAGAATAAACAGGAAAATAAAGCATTTTCTGTGCTTTGTATATTTTCTGACTAAAATGAAAGCATTACTTCACTTTTGACTTCATCRCATTACCAAAGACTGAACTCAGGTACCAGAACAAAATTAAGGTGTTACCACTAACTTTTAACTGATGACTCTGCCCTTTTTCATGATGGCAAAACCTTCCTCCATTGAGCTGCAGGGAATATCTTGGTTTCTACACCAGTCTCAGTCCCACAGCCTCTAAAAATCAACACAGAAATCAGAATTGCATAACATTTTCCTTTGCTTAGAAGGAAACCTTTCCTTCCATAAGCTTAGAAATAGGAACTTGTGTAAAACAAAATTTGATTCCTCCCCTTGAATTTCTTTTTAATGTGAATACAGATTTTTTTGGTATGGCCTTTCTAATGAGACCTTTCCTTTCCTTATAGCTTCCYAGAATAAACCTACAACTATTGCTATGTGAAATTTATTATTACTTCAGAAWGTTAAATTTCCTATCTGAAAACAGAGAATGCTTATGCTGAAAAAACTGCCTCCATACTAAAATAGCTTTTTGCAGTATTATTTATCTTATGCTTTTTGCTTTGAAACTTGTTACTCTGAAAAGACTTGTCAGCATTAMACTTTTAAAAAGGAGAATTTATTCAATTGTTTCCTTAAAAGAATCCCAGGAATTTTTCCTTTGACTCAACAAAATCATTCTTTTTCACATGTACACAAAATTGAACTCAAAAAGATTGGTGAAAAATAAGTCCAATACTGCAAGRATAAAAATTTAACACTTAGTTTCAGCATATTTTGATGGAATGCAGTTCAGGGACAGGAAAAAAAAAAAAAAAAAARAWGTGTAAATGTGTGTGACCTGTTAAGAAAAAAGAGGCAGCCTTAATAATAATATCATTACACTGCCTTATGATGATGGCAAACCCCAGAAAACTCTTAAGGCTTGCATCTTTTCACAGATAAGTACAAACTCCTCCGAGCAAACAGCATTAATTATTGTTACTAATTAAGTCTAGACAAGCTAGATCTCTTCCCCTGGAATGTTTTTGCCAAGCATTCAATACCTGCAGACTTGAGGCTGGGTGTCAGGCTGGAGCTCTGGGTGAGTTACCCCAAGAGCAGCACTCAGAGCTCACTGGAGCTTTGTGTTCCCTTTGCACCTGCGCAGGGCCCCCGGCCTCGGGGCTGTGTGGGATCAAGTGCTCCTGCAACGGGGGGCAGTCAGCTGTATCAAAATCACAGCAGACTCCCTCCTAACAAAGTCTCTTTTTTGTTGTTAATTAAGACAGTACCAAAAAAATAAAGTTACTTATTCAGTCATGAGGGCTGAATGCTCCCAGTAGGTAGTCTTTTCACAATTCAATTTCCCTGATGGGACTCGAAGAGGAAATGAAACAACAAATTGTGCTCCTGATGATCTAAGCAGAAGCTGCAATTCCACGGGGAGTCCTGCTAGGTCAATTAGTTCATCAGGCTAACAGAGTGCCAATCCAGAAACCAGTGTCCCACCAACAAAGGCTTGAGAAAGTGAAGTTCAAGGCCCAGTTGTAAGGCAGTATCCAGTAGATATTATTGTTAGGCTTGGCAAAAGCACATTATTGAGTATAAAACCATGGCAGCAGTACTCAAAAGCCAGGGGGATATGCCTGTTCTGCCAAATTCATTCTTTTGAATGCAACAGATGCAGCCCACCTTTGCAAGATCTCTAATGAACATTCCTGAACAAAAGAAGTTCATCTCAACAAAATGTTTCCTTCTTAAATTAGTTATTGAAGAGGTAAGTACCTTTAAGCAAGCCTTTCTCTGAAAAGCCAAAGTGCAGTGCTGCACCTGTTTTCTTTTTCTTTTAAAGTGTTGTTTTGATATTCTTTAAACTCAGCATTATTTCGCGTTCTATTTTTATTGCATAGTATTGTTTTACAAATCTGTGGCAAAAATAATTAACAGGACATTTTTCTTACTACACTGTCCAAAAACATTGTAATGCAACTAACAGTGTTTAAATATTTTTAAAGCCCCACTTCAGGCAAATATATCAACCTGCGCCAAGCTTTTACCCTTTWTATTTGGAATAAGAACTTGATACTTCAATGGTAATTTCATAAATTGCAAGCASTGTTTCTGATGCCAAAAGAAATGCTTCAAAAGAAAAGATGGTCYAACAGACTGTTTAAACTCCCAACTTTCACCTATAGTCCCGTGAATGCCCCCAAAATCCAAGTGCTCATTTTGTTCCTGTAACCTGTAGGATCTGAATTACAGAACTCATTTTTACCAACCTCGCAGCAGGACTCTGGGATTAACAATTCTTCTCAGTTTGGGAACAGAAAGGACTATAAATTCCAGGCAGCTGTACTCCTTCCATCTGCATATATTGCTGCAATATTGTTGTCTTACTTGAATAGGTCAAACATGAGGCAGCTGAATCTGCAAATTGTCATCAATCCTGTTATGCTTATAAATAATTATTGCATTTTCTGCTGCAAAGCSACTCTAGATAGTCCAAAKTTTTGTAAAAATAATAATAACAAAGAAATACTCTTTTATTTTTTTTCCTTTACTGGTCACAGTTGTAAACAAAGCTGTGTAAAGAAAAGTGGGTTATTTGGTCTAGTTTACTTTATTGCTATCAGCTACTGCAATAGTAGACCTTGATGCTTTATTTACAGAACTCCCCACTGACAAAAAATAGCACTGCATAATGAGTAGACAAATGCATTTCAAGAGCACATCTTGAAAGCTGTTTTTGTAAAACGCCTTCTGGCTGCAGTATTTGAATGTACTCTATGCTGACAGTCAGTAGGGACAACAACACAGATGTGCTTTGTTAGGCTCCTAATGGATTCAATCCTGAAAAGCATTAAAAAGAAAGAGCATGGAGAAAATTTAAGCTTTACCTTTTTATTAAACTCTGATCATGCACTCTCTTTCTCTCTGGCCATGTGGGTTGAAATAGGACAGAAAAATAATACAGTGTATTTATGAGAGAATGCATTCACATTTCTTTCGAAAAAAATATTTAAAGCTACAATATATATCTACAGGAAACTATCCTTAAATTTGTTGTATTTAATTTTGTTTTCTTAAGAATTGGTTCATTCAATTTTCATTTAAAATCATGCACTGAAACACTTAGGTCAAGTTTCTTTATACTGTCTATCCAGAAATAACACTTTGATTGTTTCTAAGTCCTGTAGATRTTGCAAAATTTGTTTTACTTAATTAGCTTTTTATAATTTAAAAGAACTAATTTTACTTGCAGCATTTTGAAATAATTTGAGTGTTTCTACAGAGTAAATACAAGTGACACCTAAAAGAAATTCACAGTTGATGATCCATCATAAAGTCAGTCCTAGCAGCCAGAGGATTGATGGTAATGCTGTTGCCAGTAAGATCCTAACATACAAGATATCAAAGAAGCACCTTTGAGCATGATTGTCTCATTTTACMCTGGAAATCTGCATTTTGATGCAAACCCAGACTATCACTAGCTCTGATCAGTTATCCAGCTGTTCTGACATAAAACTGAAACTATAAAATAAAGTAACATTACAGGAGCAATTGCTACTGATCATGTTCTGTGAAAACCYGATCTCTGTTAAGACTGTTGGTTTTAACAACTCTTATCTTTTCAAGAGGTATTCAAGAGATGCTGACTTCAATCCCTTTTTAAATTTTCTGTCAGGAAGACTGTGACAGTGCACACAAGATATTAAGTGTAAAGTAAACCTGAGCTAGGCTACAAGTTTAACTTGTAATAGACTTCCTAAACTTATAGGAAGTCACAATTTCTTTCACATTTCTAGGCACCATTCTCAACTGTCAGCTCTAAAACTGTGTCAGGTGGGACTGAGAATACAGACATGGAGTGCCCCATGTGAATCAATAGAGAGTATGTAAATCTAATACAAACATTGTAATTGCAACCAGGAAGTCTTCCAGATGCCAGCAAAGAAGCAGAAATAATGTCACAGAAACTTGTGTGAAAAATCTTACAAATAGCAGGTTACACCATTAGTTTATATCAGATGATGGCTTTGTAAATATTGATATCTAATTCATTGTCACAGACCACAGTAGAAAGGATGGAAAGTGGAGTAACCTTAGGTCAATTATATTCATCCTGACAGAACCAGATCTTCTCTTCAAGTGAAAAAATATCAGTACACAAGACCAGAAGTTCTCTACTAATTCTCTTGAGTTTTCTTACAAGGAAAGAAGGAGAGATAACCAGAAACTATAAAAAGGCTGCTGTCCTGACTGTAAGAACGTTCAAGTGACCTTCTCAACCGATGATACTTCCATATGACAGCTGCCAGGAGCACTAATTAATGCCCTATGGTCTCCACATTYGTGTGCCTATTARCAATTATTAGATCACCAGACTTTGGATGATTGCTTTATTTCTATCTACAATAGGTTCTGCACTGCAAAGCTTCATCTGRAAAAAACTGTTTTCAAACATCTCTCAGAAATGTCAGGCTACCATTCAGTTGCATTTGGCATCATTTTAAATGACAGCTAAACCATGCAAGTGGAAACTTGCTCTGAATAACAAGGTAATCATAAGATGTTGGGTACTTAATTAGAAAATGCTCTAGGTCCTAGATTCTCTGCTGCTTAGTAATGACTCCAGTTTCACCCGGTTAGGGACTTTAAATTCAGTCTAGCAGACAGAGAAATTCTATRAAAAGAACACAAACATGAAGAATGTTCTCATCAATGGACTACCTCAGGAACAAAGTTCTGGGGAAAGCATGATGTCTGATGGACTCATCAGATCAGTTAACAAACATTAATAGAAGCAACTTCTGTAACCTCTGAAATGCAGGCAGTGATATTACTTTGACCTGGAGCATAAAATACACTCTTCTGAAAATACATTATTTCTAGTTCCAGTGTTTTTAAATATTGTGTTAGAAAAGTGGGAAGGAGAAAACTTAAGTGAAATGAGAAAGCAGGCTCTTTAATGACAGTACATCAGATGCTCATGTTGCATCCTCAGCAGACATTCTGAAGGTTAATTGAGCACTGACACTGCAAAAAGTTTAAAAGAAGATCCTATACTTAGAATATGGATATAGACAACCTACAGGAAGCAAGGTACATTTTTAACAGTAAACAATTAAAAAAATTGGAAAACCTCTTGGGGAAAAAGCAGCTTTTCATGATGTCTTTACATGAAAAAAATAAAAGAAAACTTCTAAAATAAATTTTTCGTTTTAACATCCCATTTGAAAGCATACTGAGAACCACTAAGGTACTTGAGAATAACATATTAGCCAATTCTGAAACTTTATGCTCCTTACCTTAAACATCTAGTAAAACTGAATTATGCCAAAAKGTATTATTTGTCATGTTTATAAATTTTGGAGCAATGAGACAAGTGGGATTTCACTTAATGCTCTCAGCTCTTCTCTGTTTTCCTGTCTGCCTACATGTCCACATCACACAGTGTTCTTATTGTTCACACAAGTCATTTCAAGTGTCAAGAATATTGTGATGGTTCTTGGATGAGTCAATAAATTGTACAGATTTACTTTGAGAAGACTGAAACACTGATATAAATGACAGCTTGGAATATAGAGATSATTTCATGATGTAATATAGAAAATATCTGCCTTTGTTATATGATTATCATGCYACTAATATTTGCAAAATAAACTTCAACAAAGGATCYGGAATTGAAAATATGTCTTAAATTTATGTTGAGGTTTTATGTTGAAGGATCACCACAAAATTAGGTGTGCCACAGTAGAAGCAAAAAGAAGCAAAACCCAATGTAAACCCCCAATATCATGACACTACCAATGAAGCAGAGTAATAACTTTATGATTTTAATGTGAATCATGTGAGCCACTGGACATGTCACAGGAAAAATTCATAAGTCCTCCTCACACCCAACCTCAAACTGGATTTATTCAGTCTACTGCATGGAATTGGAAAACCTGCCTTTTCCTTGGATTTCATATACACACTTGCATTTTCATTTCCCTCAGAATATAATCAGAATTCTATTAAAAGAATGTATAAGATTACTAYATTTCAGAGGCACCCACACTCTTTTCAGGAAAGGAACCAGTGCATTTATCCAAAACTTTTTACAAGCTATTTTTAAAGATGCAGAAGTAAAAGAAMAGAAATCTAATACTAATTTTTTGACTTTGATTTTATTTTAAAAGAGTTAGAGCAAAATGCTAAGTAGTAAGTAGTATTTTAACAAAGAATTGTCAAAATACTTTTAGAATTCAGAAATGTTTGTGGGCCAAGAGTTGCTGAACAGAACACTATAYCAGTTCTTTTATTCTGTGCATAAGTATCCCCTGCAGTGCCATAGGAACTTTTTGATGTATTTTTCAAAAGGTTTTCAACTCAACCAACCAGGTGGCTTTAGAAACTCAAATTCTTGTRCTGAAGCCCTGTGCCAGCAGTTATTAAAGAATGTGTGGCATGCATCCTAATTTTCTTGCTGTGTGATCAGTCTGTTTCTACATTTGTGTGCATATGTATGTTTATTCCCATATTTGTGGTCCAAATCTTGTGACTTTGAAAATGAAATGGTGTAGTGTGCTACTACAGCTATGTACACTGCAGTGTCTCACCAGCAGAAGCTTTTCAAGCGACCATTAACTGACTTCACTAGAATGGTTTGCAAAGCAGTCTTTTCATTTCTAATGGTTTAATAATGATGGAGGKTTTTTTCCAAAAGAGATGTAAAGTTTGGTTTAGTGCTAAAACAGATTAATTCTCTCAGGTTTCTACTTCCACACCACGGGAGATTTGACTAGGTTAAATATTGCCATGGCTTAAGCCCAGCTGGAAGTTAAGCACCAYGCAGCTGCTCACTCAACCCTCCCTCTCTCCCTGGCCCAGTAGAATGGGGAGGAGAATAAAAGTAAAACTTGTMTGTTGAGATAAAAACGGTTTAATAATTGAMAATAAAGYAAAATACAATAATAATGGTAAATGATAACATTAAAGATAGTAAAAAGGGAAAAAAAACCTGATGCACAATGCAATTGCTCACCACCCACTGACCAATGCCAGATTCCCCTTTCCCAAACCTAGATCAGCATCTCATCCAGGTAACTCCCACCAGTTTATATAAATAAATAMATAATTACACAAATAAAAATAGTATATTTWTTTATATAATTAAAAGGAAGACATCAAGTAGTCTAGTATTTTGTCTTAAGCTCTTATACTCACCCAAGCTTCCAATAAATGTATATACAGCAACTAAAAATGAGATCTGTGAAATATTAAAGAAAACCTTGGTCTTTCTGCTTTATCACTGGATACTGATCATGTTACAGAAGGTAATTATTACAACCTACTTTATGGTTGTAATACCTTACATGGTTCCAGTATCTAATCACAGCCAACAATCAACTCTTATACAACAAATATCTAACTCCTTGACTTTGATCTGAACAGGAATGGGGATGAAGGAGAGCACCTRATGCCACATCAAGGGGAGTACATGTTGTGAAAAGTTTCCTGCTGCTCACTCTCTGCAGATACTGGATAAATTCTCTAATATTGCTACCTGTGGTATTGAATACAGCACCTCCACGAGTAGCAGCAACTAGACCAGGCAGATTCCTGGAAAGTCTTTTTCCAGAAAAGGTAAATTCAACTTCTTGAATTGCCTTGAAAATGGCTCTCAGAGAAGCTACACTAAAATAGCTGTGTGTTTGCACTTGAAGTTTTGACTGCTGACAACTAAGGCTAAGCACCTGGGACCAAAATTTACTGCTACACCCATGTATTGCTCTGTACCAACTCTGTCTTTGCACTTTAAGCAGTTAATATAAAAATCCAGCATTTGACTTTATCCAAGTAATTTTGTTTAATGATCAGCTCATATAAAGCTGGACAATTAGAAARTGCTTCTTCACTTCCAAAGCTGCATATATTTGAGGAGCTAGAGGATTGCACTTTGTAGCTTAAAAGCTGACAGAGGAGTACTCACTATACAAACCTCTATGAATAAAACACCTTCCCCCTCCCCATTAATGCTTATATTCTTTTGTAGAACAAGTATAAAGTTTCTACTAATAAATGTAATTTTTAAAAGCTAGTCCTCTGCAATTTTAATACACGTAAAATTGAACAAGTCTATTACATTCAGGTATCTCTGTTACTTAAAATGTGCAGAGTTAATGCATCCTTTTTGGCAGTGTGGAAACTTGTAAAGATTAAATTATATACTACATTCCATAACAGGTTTGAACTATTATCATCAGGCATTCTCAGGTGGGACAGGAAAAAACCACATACTAGAGAATAAAGCCTTCACCTATAACTGCAGAGAACACTGCTTGAGCCCATTCACCTGCCAACCATGTGGGCTTTTTGGGGCAACCATCACTATGATTTCTATGTCTTGCCAGAGTTCACTATTTGTCTCCAAGTAAATGTTTTCCASCAATATAAGATGTGTTGTTGTCCTTTCACACTAATGACAAAATCTGTACGTATCTGGCTTAAAGTTAGTGCAGGTATATGCAGCTGACTTAGGGAAATCACTTCTAGCACATAGRGAAATCCACTCTCCACTATCAACATATCTTTCTGCCTAAAGTCAGCTCTTATGAGCTGCAAAAGGTAGTTTAAATGCCTCTACTTAGGGTACTGATTTCCCAACAGATAATTTCAGGTCTGTGAGGGTGTGCTCCAGGACTGGGATGAGTAATTAGAACCAAAAACCATTGTTAAGCCTCCTCCCAGTGCTCTTATCTGTGTGCCATCATTGTTGCTTACGAAGCAGCATGGAACAGGAATATGGGAAATTCTAATACTAACCATGACTGATGCAATTCTTTAGAAAGAAAAAACTAACTATGGCCAGCAGAAAGTACTCAGCAGGCTTATAAGGAAGTGTAGGCAGAAATAAAAAACAAAACTGTGTGCAAGGCTGTTTGGACAACTAAGTGTTTTAAGGTATAAAAGCATATTAGCCTAGCAAAAAAAAAAAAAAAAAAAAAAAAAATTTAAAAGAAAAAAGAAAATAAGACAAAGAAAAAAAAAAAAAAAAAAAAAAAAGCTTAAATAGAATTTAGATAGACAGTAGTTAAATTCAGTTTAGAGTGGGACAGAAGCAGTCCACAGTCAGTTCACCTTAGTTTCCCCAATCCTGATGAGTGCTTACACAAAGAATCAGCTGCTGCTGGAAGGAGGTGATTTCCCTGCTCTGCGCTGCACTCTGCTCACCCTGAGTGCTGCATGCAGATGGCCGCCACAACAAAAAGGAGGATATAAATCTATTAGAGAGCATTCAAAAGGAGGCCATGAGGGCCAGTGAAGGCTCTGGAGGGGAAGCTTTGTGAGGAATTCCTCACTTGGTCTGTTCAGCCTGGAGGAGACTGAGGGGAGGCCTCAGTGCAGTTACAGCTTCCTCATGAGGGGAAGTGGAGGGGCAGGCACATCTCTGTGGTGACCAGTGACAGGACCTGAGGGAACGGCTGAAGTTTTGTCAGGGGAGATTCAGGTTGGGTATTAGGAAAAGGTTCTTCACCCAGAGGGTGGTTGGGCACTGGAATAGCTCCCCAGGGAAGTGGTCATGGCCCAAACCTGACAGAGCTCAAAAAGTGTTGTGACAACACTCTCAGGCACATTGTGCAATTCTTGGGAGTTTAGGGCCCATGCAATTCCCATGTAGGGCCAGGAGTTGGACTCTGATGGTAAAAAAGTCTTTAGTGTGAGGGTGGTGAGGCACTGAAACTGCCCAAGGAAGCTGTGGATGACCCATCCCTGGAACTGTTCAATGCTGGGCTGGATGGAGCTATAAGCAACCAGGTCTAGTGAAAGGTCYCCCTGGCCACAGCAGGGTGGTTTGGATCTAGAYGATCTTTAAGKTCTTTTCCAACCCAGGCCATTCCATGATTCTGTGATCCCTRTGGGTCCCTTCCAACTCAGGATATTCYAYGATTCKAGGAATMATTTAGTWAAAATATTACGGCATACGGTGGAACCAGTCCCCAAATTTTAAATAAATAACACAAAAGGCAGCACATATGTATGTACTTGAAAGATTTTGTAAAAAGAAAGGTGAAAAGAGGTGAAAATTATGTATCCTGCTGTCCCAAGTAGTACCTATTAATATGTAACATTAATCAACATACAATTCAGAGCCATTTAGAAGTGGTTCAGGATCATCTCCTTATTATTCTTTACCTTGCTCCTTAGGTATTCCAAAGAATGAACCATGCAGACATTAAGAATTCACAGTATACAAAACAGGCTGTTGAAAAACAATCTTTCAATATTTATGTTTCATTATTATGCCATAAAAGACTGTAAAAATGCACATACATTTACAGTATAAATAGGAGYATGCAAAATAATACTGAAATATATTAACCCCTTTCTAGAAAGCACAAAAGGTCCTAAAATATATTTCAATTCTATTTATATAGAAGAATATATAAAAAGTAATAAAAATAAAAGTAATTCTTATTTGAGCTCCCTTCASTCCCTTCACTGGATTTCACAGYTATGAAATTKTTTTCAACTATCAGTGTWRAAGCTTTATTYTTACCTAGGTGATTTGAAATCTATAGATATGTGATCTGTATATATAGCTATGCACATAGTTATCCACAATCAATATCAGTTCAGGTTTTACATCAGTAACACAAAACTGAAGAAACAGGCATGAGGATGCACAAATATGTTTGCATGTCTACAGACTACTAATAAAGATAGACAATGTAATGTTGGGGTCTAATTGCTGGCAGCTTTTATTTAATCATAAACAGAGAGCAAATTTTCATGCCATGCCTAATCCATTTCATGGGGAACTATTCCCTACAGTGTCCATCCACAAATGTACAGCTACCTCCCCTGCATCAGGTGTAACAAAAATAGGTGGTCCCAGCAGACTGGTGATCCACAGAAAAACTAATCRTGTTTTCTATTGGATTGTCTGTGAGTCCATCTTAGCGTGTGCTACCTTCTCTGTATCAGTAAGTCAGCCACAGACTCAAGAAGCAAGCAGAACAGGACCATTTAGAAGAAAAATGCCTTTATTTTGGATCCACCACCATGGGAAATTATATCCCTAGCAAGAACGAASCAGACCACAGAAATACGTGGTAGTAAATCACATGAACATGGGATCAACAGCAATGATGTGCTAATGCACCCTGTGCTCACAGTTATCCCCTGAAATGTGATTCATAAAACCATGCATTAGAACATCATCTCTCTGCTTCAGGACCACACAGACTTACAGCCTTTCCTCTCTGAAATCAAGTGTAAACCACATTATTCAGGTAATATTAGCTGGGCCTAATTCTCCCGAGTGCCTAACTTGATCCAGCTTTGACCCTGCTTATGCCTTACTGCCAGAACTTGTAACAGATTTTGTTTTTTAAGCCTGAGTACCTAAAATGTATGTTGTGAACAGTTAATATCAATAAACTAGAACAAAATACCACATTATTTTCAGCCCCCAACTGTCTGGGTTTAAGTCAGTATACACATGGGAGAGGCTTTATGGTATAATCAATAAAGAAGTAAAAAAGGCAGCACAGCATCTTCTCCAAAGGAGAGAACAGAGGGCACTAAGCAATTTAAAAACCATGCCAATAACAAGAAAGGAAAAACTAAAGTGGAAAAGGAAACCCAAAACACATCCTCTGAACAGAGCTCCCAGCAGAGYAGAAGACAAATCCATAAAATACAATTTTTGGTATCCAGCTGAGATGCAGTAGCAAGCTCTCTCTAAGCACCTATGTGTGCTCCACATCACATAGGTACTGAACAAACACAGCTGTTCAAAATAATCCACCATGTGAACAGTAACTAAGTATCCAGTGATCTACAATATAATCACCTACTGGTCTGYTCTGCTGCAGGAATACCCAGCAAATCCTACTGCCAATCTAGGCAGGTTATCCTGGTTATCCTCAAAGAGCAGACTTATTCACCTCTTAACAAAGTGCACAGCAACTCTTAAACTTTCTCTCTTACAAATCACGCTGTTCTGATCAGAGCTGTTCCCAGCTCCAACCTCTGCCCACTACCTAGGCACTAACAAAGTGCACACAAACCACAGTGCTGCTACTGTCCTCCTCTCAAAAATGGAAAGGTTAGAAAATAACTCCTGGAACATCCACACAAAACAGATCTGTGAAATGACACAGAAGCTCATAAAGCTACTCTGATTACAGAAATACAGAAGGGTGGTTATAATCATCAAAACCTTCTAAATACAGAGAGGAGGACAACACTGAAGTGAAATAAAGATTCAAAAATGTTAATTTGCTAACRCATACTATAGTGACCTTAGTTTGTTTTGTACTTGCAGAGTTAAAAAGAGGAAGGTCATCATGAGCTGTCAGAACCTAACAGCACACAGACAYGGGAGTGCTGCATCAGAGGCCTCATCCTTACTCCAATTAAATTGTGACACAGCAACATCGATTTTAATAGGCTCAGGGTGGGATCTCTGTTGGAGTTTTTGTCACCATTGACCCAAATCAGCACTCAGCTGCTTTGCTTGAAGCAAAAAAAGCTGGTGTCCACTAATCCCTGAAGCCCTCTCTTCACAGTAATTCTCCACATTTTTCACGAAAATTTTCTGTGTTCAGACTGCACTCTTTTTCAGCAGTCTTTGAAAAGATCAATAAATTTTCTTTAGCATATAATGATAATCTCCTTGTGAGCTTTTAAAAAWTTTTAAGTCTTACATATTAAAAATATTCTGCAGGATTTAAACATACATCATAAATCATTAAAGGAGAATCCAATGTCAAAAATAAACACAAAATCAAGACATTGCAGTCTACGTATACATCAACATAATTTCTCCAAAGTTAAGCTTTCAATACATGCAACACATACACAAAATGGGTGAGTTAGAAAAAAATCAGAGAGTACTTACTTCTCTGGTTTTGGCCATATGTCTAAACAATCATTACCAATTTTTTGTCATTTAAAGATCTAAACTCYTGAGGAGGTACAATGGAAATATCCAGTACTCAAATGTAATCATCACTCAAGTACGGATTTAACAAACTGTATTTCAATGATCTGAGGTCCCAGTACAATGAACAAACAAAATGAAATTATTAACGGAGTTTTTCACAGTTATTTGTTAATTAATCATTGTATTCAGAGACCAAAACTAGTGCCACAGGACATTACCAGAACACTATATCTGATGCATATGCATAGTTTTTTTCCATAGATTCCTTGTGGCAGTGCTACCTTTTCAAATCCYGCTCATGTTTCATATCACTGCACATCAATGCACAACTACAATTGTGCTTTTCTTTGTACATACTAAGGGACATAGATAAAGTCTATACAGTAATCTTCTGGTATTTTTTAATATTACAAATTGTAGAAGGAAAAACCCTGCTGTGATCATTGAACCATGTAGTGATCCTTCCTAGGAAATCTCTACAGAGATAAAGATAACACAGACTGACCTTTAGAAATCAGATGAGGGACACAGCTATCATAACAATGGTAGCTGAGTTCAAATGCTCAGTCTACAGAGAACAGAAATAYAGCATACTGTACAAATAATTTTTTATTTCTTTATTTATTTAATCCAAGTGGAAATTGTTTTTTTCAAGCCTCCACTTGAAAGCTGGAGGTAAAAAGCAAAGATAAATATGTTCAGTGACTTCACTAGACATGGAATTCTTTGGTTTTTTTGAAATGTAAATGAAAAGATACTTCCAAGATCTCCATTCAAACGAGGAGATCAATGTTGTACTAATTTACAAAAGGTTTCATCATTTTAACAGCGACTTAGATGCAACTTGTACTTAAACATTATTATGCTGGAGACCAACAGCAGGCAGCAGAAGAACAGGACTCTGCCTTCCATGCACTTTCAGAGACCAGATGACAGGACAACTTGTGCAGAAGCTCTGCCTGACTGCGTTTTAAAGCAAAAAGTCCAATGGAAAAACCAGTCATGTTTTTGATTTTCAAAGAGTAAGTGTTCTCCCTACRAGCTGATACCCTGAAAAATGGAACATCAAAGGAAGAAACCATACGTTTGGCAATCTGAGTCATTTCCATATGGATTGACCTGGGGTGGGGCATTAAGCATTCATAAAAATGCATTTGTAATACATTCACAGCCAGCCAGAATTATGATATTGGTAAATGTAAATTCTTGCAGCTATGCTACTTCATTCCGRGTGTTGAGCATGTGCATGCAGTGAATGGAGCCATACAAGATGGGACATGAGAAATAAGATGCAAGTAGTGAAATAACTCATTGGCATAAAATTAGATATATAAATAAAAAGATATATAAATATCACTTCCTGTAAATATGTGTCTAATAATGACAATCTGTTTTTTTGTTAATATGTATCACCATATATTAGAAATGMTTCATCTTGCCTTAACTATGATCATATTGACTGTTTCTGATTTAAATTTAAAAGCTACACAAAAGTCTTAAGCTTTTATCTTTATTAATATGGAAGTTTAGCTTATAGTAGTAAAAGATTTTTTTTATGCATGTCCACCTGCATATTTATAGGTGCCTAAATATAAGCAGCTCAATGGCTTTTTTTCCTAGTACCAGCGAATTCTTCTGTCAACAGCAAGTATTCAGTGCCTAAAAAATTAATAAGTAGAAGATATCTGAATTTGGAGTTGGAAATAACAGTCATACTGAAATATTCCATTATTCTATTTAGAAGCATGCATTTGAATCAAATTTCCAGTTTGCTAACTGAAATGCTATAGATAAACCATGAATAAAATGCTACTGGTTGACACATGAATGACTGCACATAAAGGAACTCTTTTTAGAGACCAAAAGGAGATTGCTTTCTTGAACAAAAAGTATCATTTTCATAGAGAAAAGAAGTTACTACAAATTTTAAGAACCTTCATCAAGGAGAGATGCATCTCTTTAGACAGCACATGTGAATGCCTTCAGGAGAAAAGATAAAAAATCCATCTAAAATTATACACCTGCAAGGTCTTTTGGTAAAGCWTTTCTATTTTCCTTCTGTCCTCTTCCCTGCAATAACAACATCATGGGTTTTGAAAGAAGTCAAAGTGACCCAATGCAGAAATACTTTAGAAAATATTTCTATACTTCTTTTTTTCATTTTTTCATTTCTTTGTCAGATTTCCCTTGCACACCCATAAGGGAGTTTACGGGTGTCTCCCAATGTCCCACAGTATTTRTGAATACATAAACAATGCATTTAAGATCAGAACAGATGATCTGAGAAGAGCTAAAACAAAGCATAAAGCAGGAAAAAAATTGCATCTCATGTTAACTGTGAGGCTGAAGAGGCCTCTTGGTTATCTGAGGCATTTTGCACGTTAYTAAATTTGAGGATGTTTTGTCAATRCCATTTGCAGATAACATAAAGGCTTGGTGAAAAGACATGTTTTAAACAATTTGACTAATAATGTTCTATGAATATTGCAAATAATATATTTTCACTGATAAAAATATGCTGGGGTTTTTTCCCTCAGGTCAGGCAAGAAACTCAAGTCCTACAGGAAGACTTATCTTCACCTCATAGAYTTTGCTGGAGCTATGTCAATTCATACACTCTAATGATCTGGGGTTTTTTCCCTATGTTGAAAGAGTTTCCAGATTAAAAAAAAAAAATGCTTTTAGTCTCAAATTATATTTTTGGTGTAGACGTTATCTCTTCTGACAAACATTTCATCACATTGTTATAATGTTTTGTAAGGCTGCCAGATCCRCACCAAAATGAAGATCAGAAAACCCTCAGACAATTAAGCATTATTTGAAATAACATTAAATAAATTAACTTAAATTGACTTTGAGATAAATATAGGACAAAAAAACACAAATTAATAGCAGGGAAGTTTCAGGTATCAGGTTCTTTCTATTTCTCCTGTTCACTCTTCATCAGAATGAAAGCAGTTAAAAAGTAGTTTAAGTGCCTTTATTAAAAAGCCCCAAGTCTTCCATGTTCTTTCCATGATCCTGATGGACAACTTCACACATTATAAAGCCAAAAAGACCACTCTTCTCATCTCACACTCATTTCCAACACAATCCTCCAGATTTGTTTGCAAACTGCCGAATGCTACAAAGATATGCTAATTACAATTCTGATTTTAAGTCAAAATCCATTTTTTTTTAAAATTAGCTTGCTTACTACAAGTGCCAAGTGTTTTAGGATGTATGCAACAGTCAGAGAGCTCCTCAGAAAAGTACTAAAAATCTTTGATACAAGTAATCTGTATTTGGAGATTAAAAATACCATTTTTAGCAGCTGTGGCTTGCCACAATCCTCATTTATCAATGAAATGAAAAGCAGGTTGAAAATCATCACTGATTTTTTGATGTTCAGTGAACAAGGTTAGGCCATTCACAGTTCAGATTTTGTAGGTAAGACCRGCCATTGACCACTGTCTAATATTGCATGTAACATTTAAAACACAGATTCTTATACTTTTAAGATTATTTGCTTCAGAATTGTCCTGACTAATAAACATACAATGTCATTTTCGATTCAGAAGGCCACTTTCTCTTTTGTTGACTCTCTTCTGGGCCTCTATGAATTATGGGCACTGAATTTTGCCAGGACAGACAGCTCATTTACAAAGATGCAAGGATGTAAGGAAAATCATCATCTCTCTTTGTTTTCTTSCCCAAACCAGTTTTCCAACCCAGAAACAGCCAAATCCTCTTGCAGAGCAAGCTCCCATGAAAGAGCCTCCTGGCCCCATTAGAGTGTTAAGAGCAATAGGGTGAAATGAATGTGTCTAGTCTCTGTAAGCTTTTTATCACCAGCATCRACCTRTTCACTGCTGAGCAGGTGGATAATGACACGAAAATACAGCAAAAAATCATCCTTCCTAAACATTCCTCCCTTTCCAGAATTGGTGGTGAAAGGGTCTATTAGTTAACAGGTATGAACTCCTTAACAAAAAAGAGAAAAAGAAAAAACAAGAAAAAACTAACAAACAAAGAATTTTTGAAAAAGTCAGTAAGAAAAATCAACATACAATGGCCATGAAATGGAACACAAACAACATCAGGGTTAGAGAAAACTGGATTTTGTTGGCTCAATGTGCAGAGCAGAGAACTAAGAGCTGATTAAGTAAATTAATCACTTATGCAACCAAGTGGAACTTTAACTATGGAGCAATAAAAACACCTCATATAAAGGGCAAAGGCATTCAGGATATCCACTAATTCAAAAGACTGTTAATCTTCAAACTTGATAGTTAGAATGAACCTCCCCTCTTTAAACCCTGGGGGTTAGATATAGCTCATATGAACTGCTGAAATGAGAAAATGCAAGGCATGTATTAAATATCCCAGAGGCAGCAGTACTTAGTCCTCCAACAGCCATTCAGACTAGCTCTTTATACCTGAATGCTCCAGTGAACTCTTTGTKTGCTATCCTGGATGGTATTTTAACCATGACATCAACAACTATATATCATCCCTCTTTTACTTGTCTTAGGTAGACTCTTATTTTCTGAACTCAATACAGATTCATCTGTAAACCTTTTTTAAAAACTGCTTTCATTCTCAGGAAGCAAAACARGGAAGTTGTAAGAGCATGTACTTTTTATAAATTCCAAAGAAAAAAGCTCTTAAAAAATTAGGTTTATATTAACACTAAGAAAAAATGAAGACTTGCACTTCAGACCAGAGAAAGAAAAAAACCCCCCAAAAAATAAAAAACAACAATTAACTAGCTAACAAAACTAACCAAAAATATTTATAGAGGGAAATAGGACCACTGAGTTCAACACAATATTTAGTTATGAAAACAAGGGAGCAGCAAAGGTAACTCACTGAGCTTCCCATTGAATATGTGCATTTCTACAGGGCAACTAATCTATGCTTCTTTTATAGTCAGAGAGCAACAAAAAATTTATGGGATGCAAATGATCAAAGCAATTTCAGATTTTATCAGCATCAGAGAAATTATACCCATTATTCATGGATACCTTTGACTCCTTTTTTTTTATCAATTGATTTAAAGGGAGYTTAGATGAATAGATCTAATTCAGATGTCTTTGTGCAGAGAACAGCTCTGGTCCTWAGGCTTCATGGGAGCTTGTTTTTCCAGTCCAGCAATTAAATTAAGTTGCAATGTACAACAGTTAAGAAAATTTTATTCGATTTCAATAGGACTTTGACATTAATSAATCACAGTATGATCACACTTCAGGACCACAAACTTCATCAGCTCCCAGATCTGTTCAGGRCCATACACATACAGAAATAATGAGAATAATATTCAARTAYAGCAGAGTGTTAAGAACAAAAAACMTGAARCACAGCTTTTGAAACAGGTGTTAMCTACCCCTTCTATGGGCTAAAGAGAAGTTTTGTGTATACTTTTAAGGGTAAATGAAAGRATATACATATAGAGGGCATTAATGACCTGAGGTTTTTGTTTATAACCTGCAGATAGAGAAATTCCTTAAATATTAGAATTCTCATTGCACTAATCCTTCTGAATGCTAATATATTCAAAGCATTTCAGCTCATCGATATTTACTGATATAATTTACAACTAGTAAATAAATTTATATCYTAATGCAACCAGTTTTCATAGGTGTTTTAGCAGCAGTCAAATCTTAGGAGACAAAATTTTTAAAATGCCCTAAAGCTCTGAAGAGGTGGTTGCTATTTTATCATATATGAAAAGAAAAACAACTGGCAATTACTTAAATATAAAAATACAAATCATTGAAAGATTTCAAGAGTAGAGGGAGGCAGTCCTACATACTTTTTTGCTTAAACTCAACTCCAGCTCATGTAAATATCAGTGACACTTCCCTCATTAACTTCACAGGAGATACAACATCCTCTCTAATGCAAAACTTTCTGTACAAATAAATAAATATTTAAAGAAAAAAAGATGAAGATGTGTTATTGTCTAAATATAGTATGACACAGGCACCTGGATCTTACCCTGTAACTGTTAACCCAGCTACTCCTGTAAAAACCCCTCTGCAAAAAAGATGGGAGGAAAATTGTTGTCACAGTATTTGACTGAGAAATAAAGAATTTCTTGCCACTGGATATACACAAATGCACATCTCTATGCTTTAATGAAAAAAAAAACAAAACAAAAAACCAAAAAAACACCCTTCAACAAACTTTTCAGCAAAATAGGATGTGATCATAAATATCAATGAAAATTGATTTTGCAGTTTTAATATTAGCTGAAGATACCATTTTAAAAATGTAATTTACAATCCAAGTAAGAATTAGTACGGAGTCCAAAGATTATCACCAGCTTTTGTGAAATGTTTCACTATGATCTGAAGATGAAAAAAAATTATGTGAAAGAAAATCAAATTGAATAGTGATGGACAAAACAGTACAAAACGGCCAATTGCAAAATCCTGTGCTAAAGCCAAGTCCTTCCCTTCAACAATCTACTTGCCATTACGCATGGACAGAAAAGGTAGCCATGAACAGAGATTTGTGAAATACAAAACTGGCTGAGCTGCWGCTGCCACAATGTCCCAAATCTTACCTGATGCAAAAATTAATGGAAAGGGGGCTTCTAAGAAAGATGGAGAGAAGCTTTTCACCAAGGTCTGTAGTGACAGGACAACAGGTAACAGCTTTGAATGGAAAGAGGGTAAATTTAGACTGGATAAAAAAAAGAAATTTGTTTTTAATGAGAGTTGTGAGASAGTGCAACAAGTTGCCCAGAGAGGTTGTGGCTACTCCACCCYACAAGTGTTCAAGGCSAGGGTGGATGGGGMTTTGAGMAACTTGGTCTAGCAGAAAGTGTCCTTGCCCATGGCAGGGCTRTTGGAACTAGATGATCTTAAGAGGTCCMTTTCAGCCCTAACCATTTKATRATACTACAGCACTACAGAACACATGATGCTTTAATAATAACTGATGGGAACAAAAACTGCAAAATCATCCATAAGRTAAAGYTGAATTTAAAAAGCATTACCTTAAACTAAACCTAGCTTTACTTTAAAATAAGATTCGAGTGTTCTTGATGGATACATTGATTTTCAGTGTAATCTCTGTAAARTTCCATAGCATACCACTGATGCACTTCAAAGTTCTTTTTTCCCATGTGATATGATAATCAATCATATCTTTTTAACCACAGTAATAACAACATTTTGAAAGTAATGCTATTCCTAAATTTAGGAAAAATACAGAAATGTTCTCTCTCAACTCACAATTTATCTTTTTTGTACCTTTGATTCTTCCTCACCTCCCCCCCTCCATGTTAGTGAGAGAGTAACACTGACTCCTCAAGCTTCTTTCTTTTATTTGGAAATGATACCCAGGGTATAGAACTACCCTGCAAAAAAAGTGTAGCAAAAGACTTTCATGCAGTTGACTTAATACTCCTCACCCAAACGTTAAATGCACATGACTTTCTGTCCTTTTTTTTCCCTCAGAGAAAGGTTTGTGTTTCAGACTAACAAAAAATCTTTTCAASAATTTTTATTTACATATCCCTAACTTTTCAATAAAGATGTGATCCTATATGAATTCCTACATAGGTCACTTACTGGAAGTAGACCAAGTTCTTCCTTTTCTTGTGTGATTTTGTAGTAGACTGCCTTTTCCATGGACACGTTGGGAGATGAGAAAGCTATTCCCCACTGTGTTGGGCAGGAGAAGCCTATAACCCATCCCACAGGGTGCCAAGGAAAGCCTTTTCCTGCACGGACTTGAAGCTCACATAGCCAGGAAACACAAACTGCCCCATGACATACCAGGAATCTTTTGTTATCTGTCCAGTGCAAGAACATTCACAAACAGCCAGCTTTTTTACCCAACACCATCTGAAAACACGAGTGCTGAGGTTTAACCCTGGCAAGGAAGCACCACAGAGCCCTCCTTCACTGCCCCTTCAGCCCTCCCTCATGGGGAGAAGTGGAAAGGAAAACTCAGGGGTTGAGATAACTGTACTGCTGATAATAATAGCAGTATGGGGAAATGGAAAGGAGAGAGAAGGAGAAATAAAACTGGAGCAAAATAACTGCGGCACACTACAATTGCTCGCCACCCACTCACTGATGCCCAGCCTGYTCCCGAGCAGTGACTGGCTCCCTTCCTGGGAACTCCCCCAGTTTTTATTCTGGCCATGACATTCTATGGAATATGCCTTTGGTAAGTTATGGAGGCTGAGAAGCTTCACATTGCAGCCTTGCCAACATAAAAGCAAGAGAATCRGGTCAGTAAGATAACATAGTTTAACCTGATTTTTAAAGCACCCTGTGTCTTTTGTATGCCACTAAACAAGTTCCTTCACAAAACATCACTGTTTGCCACCATAAAACAGCCATTTTTGTAGGGCTTTCCTTGCCACCTAGAAAAAAATAGTGTTTTAAAATTTTATTTATTTAATATTTCTTAATTCACAACAGCTTTCCAAATAACTATGATAAGAATACTTGCATGTCGTACAACTAAATTACAGAAACTAAAAAAGGCCCAATGGAAAACAGGTGGCCCCAATTTTATTCCTCACTCTGAGACACAACTAAAACTCAAGAGAAAAACAGAACAAAATAAAGAAAAGCAGATACAAATTCTTCCAAGTTTACTTTTTTTGCTAGTGTAAGATYTTTGCTAGTGTAAAAAGAAGATAAATATATGACCCAAATTCTTTYCTCATTTTTTTCTGTACAGACTGATAGAATAAATATTTCTTCCATTTTTAAACCTATATATAGAGTATGCTACATATTATGCAAGTGTTTTACATTATAAAAAAATTACCACACATATTGGATTCTGTTTTATAGCCTTGTCGTTGTTTAGTCTGTACAGCTAATAGTTCTCTAATATTTCTCTCTCACTTAATAAAAAACTTAATCCTAAAGATTTCCTTTTATTTTTAACCAGGACATTTCAAAATTGTATATGGCATCTGAGCAAGAGCGGTCCACGAAGTTTCACATCATTTTACCCCTTATAATAACCCTTTTTCTAGTTGTTTTATACTTGCAATACTCTCCATCAGAAAGCTTCCTCACTTCTAAAGCTTACAATAAAAACAGAAGTATGACATTAAAAAATTCAAATAGGTTTTCCAGCTAGTGGAGGCCAAATCCTAGACCAAAATCTGTGCCTCAGTTTTTATTCACTGCTATTTGGAATCTATATTAATGCAGATTTTTTCCTCCTTACATCTTTTGATTACTGAGAATTTTGCTTCCCACTGTTTCAGACAATGGAGGCTTAGAGAGCAGAAACAGTTTAAAGGGGTGGTGCACATTTAACTACCACTTTTCAGCCCTAAAAGCACACACTGGCTTTTCTCTTCGTTTGGACAAAAAAGACAAGGAGGCTAATTGAAAACTCTTATCTTGGCCTGTTTCTACTGCTTTATTTCAGTTAAGTACAAAATACAGTTTAACGCAGGAACCTCTTCATAACATTCCAGTCTCTCAATACAGTTATACTTAATGACAATTCTTTGATCTGGCCTTCAACACCTATTACTTCAGTTAAAAACGAACCTTTTAATTCAGCACACAATGAATCTTTAACTGCAGTTGTATTTTAAAAACAGAGCATTAATGCAGCTTCATTTGTAATTACACAGTTATTACTGCCTTCCTTTAAAATCCTCCCATAACAATTCAGAATCCATATGCTTTTGGGTGCAGAGTGACTCATTTCTCTTTCAAATTCATGATGAGTAGTCTGTGATTTACAAGATATTATTTCTGCAATGAAATCCATACTTTTGAATTTTTTTGGTGATAGTTTGATACTTTCATATGCCATTTTCCCCCCATAGCATTCCTACTAATCCCATTCTGTCCTGCAAGAATGTGAGCTGAATCTATTTAGAATTCAAACCAGTAGTGTAGGTCAARTCCAAGAATAAATTCAATAGCAAGGAATAGAAGAGGTAAATTCTCCTTCCCTTGACAACATCAGGTATCTTCAAGGATATGTATGTATGAGAAGGAAAAAAAATGCAGTAACTGCAATCTCCTATTTTCAGTGAAAAAAATATTCCAGGTTCTCATTTCCACTGAGCAAAAAAAAAATTAGCTTGGTGTTTTTTAGTAAATAGAAGTGAAATCACTTGATARTAAATTACTCATTTACAAAAATATCTTGAATTTGCTTTGAGCAGATTTTTTCTGCTACCTAAGAAAATTATTARATGTTTTAGTCACAGTTTTGCTGTATTTATTCTTGACCAATTTTACTTTGTTGTTGTTGTTCTGTGTGATATTTTGGAATGCTTAGGCAATCCTGTTGGAAAAAATGGAATAAGACCTTGTGAGATGTCAGTGCAAAAGGACATTAACTACAATGTTAGACTGCTACTGACCCTGATGCTTGTTCCAATCCTTGCTGAAGTTCAGGACTTAAACCTGCTCATATTTACTTGCACTTGCACTTCTCCAAACTAAGAGCATTACCTACACGCTCCTCCTGGACTCTGAGCTTGTCTTGGATGCCATGAAGCTCATACCCCGGGAGAATTTCCCAAGTGTTAATAAAGTGTCATTGAAGCCTCCTTGCATGTTGTTAAAACTTTCCTTGATAGGTGATAGGAAATAAAGCTGGCTTGTATAAATATATACAGCACTGCTCAGAGGTTGTACTTGACAATAAAAGTAACTTCAGCTAGGGACTATATGCCATTTCAGACCATATGCCAAAGAGCTAAAGAACCTTTATGACAGGAAATTATTTAGGAAACTCAGGAACACATATAYATGATCATGTATTATGCTACACACTACCAGGAGAGTTCTAGAAGTTTTCAAAATTAAAGACCTAAGGTGTATGAGATCATAGCTGAAAACAATCACCAAATGCCAAGATATTTTTAGGTTAATGACTAAGTTGTGACTGAAAAAAGAGCACCTTAAAATACTGTTTTCCCTCACAAACAGAGCTTGATTGCCACAAATCAAGGCAAAAAGATAGATTTYTCTGCATTTTTACAGAGTGTGCTGCTTTTATTCTCATGTGTTTACATGTATACATACAAAGCAATGATGAGAAATAATAGCCAGTGTTCAAAGTGTGAGCCTGGGCATTTGGAACTAGTTTCCTTTAGAGAAATCACAGGAAGTGACTCATACCAATACAAAATGGTACTTCTTCCTCCAGCACTCACGAGGTTTGCTGCATTACTGCCTTTTTCTAATCCTTAGTTCTTTAATATCTTTTCTCTTTTCCATACTGTCACTCTTTGTGAATGACAGTGCCATTCTCACGCTCTCCCATACTCTCTCATTTTGTTTTCCAACACTCTAACATATAACTGCCCTTGTCACCTCTCCTACTGTACCATTCCTATCAGGTCTACCTTATTCTCAGTGCACCATCTCACCCCTCTTCCTTGCACAAGGAATGTTCTCCTCACCTGGGGCATCACTAAACTCTGAGCTGAAATCCTCAATACTGAATGTCTTAGTCTGAGCTACTTATACCATCAAGTGCTGCCAGATATTCTTTTAGTAATTAATAATAAAAAAGATGGGCCCTGACAATTAGTTCAAGAATGACAAATATACAATGGGTCAGAGTGATTAAAGATCTTGGGATCCCCTCCTTGCTCACTCAATCAAGACAGAATTTTTCTAAGCRAAAATATTTTATGCATGTATATAGKCTATAATACTTTCAATGACTCTGGAGGAGAGATATGCCATTTTGATATGGAATATCACTTTAGCTGAATTTACACAAAAGTTCAAGTACAAATATTTTCCTGTACTGYATTTACCTTACTGAAAGTAAGGTGGTTTTGTGAAAAATGAGGCTTATAGCTCAATTCTTCTCACAAACAACTTTTTGGGAAAAAAGCCCTCAACAAAGCCTAAGAAAAGCTGAAAAGCAAAGGAAACATTAAAATAGAAAAAGTTACCAGAAAAAAAAATTAAACTGTATTCTTACACTGAGTTTTCCAAAGACTGGTTACACAAAATGGTGTTAAGACAACAAATGCTTCGAAAAAAATCATTTTAACAGAAGTAGCCTTAATACAAGATAAATCTACTGAATACTCTTCAAAAAAAAAMCAACCAAAAAACTAATATGAAACTATTTTTCAAAACAATAATGTCTATCTCCTCTATTATTTTTTTTGCTAGAGACGTTTGCTAGTTTTGATGTTCCAATAATATCTCTGAACTCCCTCAAAGCTAAAGGCATATTTAGGTATGCTTTAAGACCAAGAATTACTCAACAGTTTCCTTGTTGAATAACATAATTCTCTGTGTCAATTATTTTTCCTTTCTCAGTTTCACTTCTTTTATGTAGTTTTACATGACAGCATTCTCTCCCTTGACTAGAGTGAACAGTACACTGCTCCTTGACCATCCTTTAAAATTTCTTGCCTGTTCTCYACTAAATTTTCTATTTCCAAGGTCCAGCCTCTGTACCTCCGTTGAACAACTAATCCTATTGGACTGATAGGATTATACTGCAGTCTTTGGACCAAAATATAGTCACTGCAGTTCTTCTCTGCACAGCCTCCAAAGCAGCCACACAAGCAGAAATGGAGCTTCAGGYGGCACCTGTAGCTCTTCTTCCCATACCCAACAAGCCCTGCTAGGTCTGCATTCCATGTACAGATTTCTTCTTTCCCCTCAARAGTAAGTCCCTWATTCCCAGYATGGAGTGGATTTCTGCCCATTTASCTCAGCTGCTCCATGGTGGTTCATGAGCTAGAACTGCTGTTGCCTATTTTCTGTACTGGACTGGACTTAGCACCTGTGGGTTCTTGCAGCAGTAGAGATCAAATCCTTCCAAGTTTGCTCACACTGAAACTATGTTTTCTAACACTGAAACTCTTGTCTAACTACAKCAGGAAAAATATATTAAGAAGTTAATTTAGATACAGAAGTAAATATGTCTACATCTCATAAATATACAGAGAGAAAACAGCAATCTTAAAGAATCTAACAGGCATCACTCAAGAATAAAGAAGTCTCAAATTTTATAATGTTACCCTTTCCAGTTGAGCAAAACCTGCTATATTAACAGCCTGCTATACTATACTATTAAGCTATCAGTTTCACAGTTCCTAAAATACCAGTTAAAAGACTTGAATAAAGATTTTGTGGGTCTATCCATAGCAAAACAAAATATTATGCTGCTACTACAGTTACAGACTGAAAACACCAAAATCTACACTCAAAGTTTGCAGAAAAAAAATAAGAAAAAAAAAGATTACCCCAAAAAGCCAGTGAATGGCATTTTACCCGTACATGTTTTCAGAAATTACTGGTTATTCCAGTAACCTGGAGCTATGCTCTGGGCAATATCACAGGCAATAGATAACAAGATCACTTTGGGATTCCTACTGACACAAAAGATGTTCTTATAAGACAGGCTTTTGATTTGAGAACTTAGCARTGTCTGGTACAACAGCCAGGAATCTCATTCTGTAGCAAGACTGAATCTGCTCTGCTTAGGGACCCCCACATATCTTATTGAATTGCACCAATGARGAACTGCCAGACAGCTTCCAGCATGCTGACAGAGGGACAGTTGGCTGTGATGTATCYTTTTTTAAATGAGTCTAATATTTTTAAATGCTTTTGTTTCTATTATACATTTATTGGCTTAAATATGATTAGACTTTCCATGTGACTGTGTAAACTTGGGGTTAACAACCCGAACACACAACCCTTATTCTATCAAGCAAGATGGAAAGAAACAAGCACATCCCAAATCTAGTTATCTCCTTCATTTCACACAGTGCTTATAACCAGACTAGGAAGTCTCAGAGCCCTTCTACTCTCCTTTATATCCTAGAGAATTCTTATTATTTCAGTCCAATTTGCTATCTTAAGTTTACAACTGGCCTAAAACCTTTTGGGAAAAGACACAATTGCTTTGGTTCTGTGAACTAATTGAAAAAAATTTGGGTCCAGATGAAAACAGGCAGTATGTGTAATTTATCCTTTAGTGTCAATCCTACAAGTATTATTCACTCATTTTTTATAACTTCACAACTCAATGAACAGCATTGTGCAGTGTTCATAAAAGTTTAAGGGATCTATAAAAAAACAAATATTTGTCAGTTTCATCAGTAAAAGTTTAGTATTAAGAGGAATGGAGAAGGCTGGATGTTAGGAAAAAGACAAAGGCACAGGGCAAATACACTCCAAGGAAACCCAGATATCCTGGGGTCTGTGCCAGCATGACATTACTCATAAAATCTGATGGAGCCAAGTCAGCACAGACAATGTATAATGTAATATWTAAATTATTATCTCAAAGTAGTGGCAGAGAGAAAACTGAAAACTATCAGAATAGAAAGCAGATTAAATTATCATGCAGCAAYCTTTTTTTCCTCCCAGATCTTTAGCCATGCTACTTGGAGAACAGGGATGGCAACATTCAATTTCCCAGCAATGAAATGCAATACCAACCCAGGTTTCACCAAATATTACAGCAGACTGTTTGTATTCTTTGTATTAAGGAAATATCTACAAACAAGAAGGCATCCATCTGAGCACTTCTCATATACATAAATAACATGGTTTATAAACCAACTGAAAAGATTTAGCAKACTAGCTGCTCAAAAGAGTAATTGGTTTAACACAACAGATGAAGAAGCAAGATTGTTTAGGTCACTTATTTGTGGACCAAACTAAATGATATAAAGAAACATGGGATTTGATTTATCCTGTTCACCAGCTTACTCAAGCTAATAATGACTGATTCCCTCTGAAATGCTTATCAAATACAATTGATTTCTGCAATGTGAGCAAAGGAAACAGAACAGCATGATAAAAGGGAGTGCATGCTAGTGAAAACTTARGCATATCGAGCATCAGGTTTGTTTAGAATTGATCATACGGCATGTGAGATGAACCTGCACAGCATAATTTAAAGATAATGTGGTTCTCAATGGTTTAACCTGAAGCAAAACCTAAAAACTATTTAGGCCTTTTCCTTAGTCCAGGATTTTTCARATCATCAGGTAACAGCTTTTGTGGATGACATTACCTCTCGGCTAGTGCAGTGTTTGTTTTTTAGCCAGACAGTCATGCATGCTACAATGSTACATTTAAGAGGTCATTGGTTTAGCATCAAAAAGGTCACAAAAAGCAACCACATTGACTGTGATCCTCCTCTGAATCCCTAAGCACTCAACTGCTATGACTTGGAAGGTAAAGGAAAATGATTGGRAGGCTTTACTCAGTAGAGGGTTTCCAAGCAACCTTGCACAGCTGAGCAACCTCAAGCAATGGGAACAATGGCTCTCTTTGGCAAGGATCCATTAGAGGGAAGCCTGCAGCAACACCATTGTATTCCCACCACCAGTGGCTATWAATACAGGCTACATTAAATAGGATAAGAAATAAAATAAAAACAAACCTGGAAATGGGGTAAGCAGAGGGCTGGGCAGACTGACTGATTCTTGCATCGCTTTAACTCCAATTTTTGCAGAATATAGTAAAAGGATTAAGAACCTTTGCTTACAGCASTAAACTTTGTACTGTGACATTTCTAATACATTTGTCGTTCTGGTCCAGGCACAGTYCTGACACACAGCAAAGATAACAAGSTGCTGTGAGATTGCTAGTCATTCACAACTCGTAACCAGTTCAACCCCTTGAAGCTACAATTTAGATCCTTCCTGGGATAGTTTAAGGCAGGTCAAGCTTGGTCTTTTTCACATTCTTATCTYGTGCTTACAGAGGATTTTCTCAAAATCTAAGAATTCCAACCCACACATCTGAGTGAACTGGTGGTGGTTCTGAAGAGACACAACCTGGATGCCAGACAGATACTCAGTGGTTTTAGACTTCAAATTGCAAGACAGGTAGAAAAACTAAGAATATGGTGAAATATTTTTTTATTTCTTACACATATGCTTTTAATGAAACTGCTAAAAAAACATTTCCTTTTGAACACTGCATCCAAACTTGTGTTATGCAGGGCGACCAGAAATGAAATTGTACAATTTTCTGCCATTASCATTTATGATCCATTTGCATAAGCCTTAAAGCTTGTCTCTTTCTTTTTAAAAAKAAGCCTGATGTTTTAATTAAAGTGTTTGTAAAGGAAATTCAGTATGTACAGAAATAATTTAGTAGATTTCATTAAATAAATTAATCTGACTGGATTTCCTTTGAACTCTCACAGCTTCTGTGCAACTGATTTTCTTTTCAGCAAATAAGCAACCATAATTAAAGTTTTTCTGAGCTTTGCAGAAACACACAACCTTGTAATACCAAACAAGTAACTGAAAATTCACAGTATGTTTGGTGCTGTCATGAGTTACATATTTGGCACTAAACACCCTRGTTTATTTCCTAGAATGTCAATAGAATTACATTTCCAAGAATAAATCATCAAGTACATGTCCTATTTTCAGCAGATATTTTTGTGATACCTCTTACTACAGCAGTAATACCTTAGGGAAAAAAAAACACATTGTGAGGCAGAGATTGCAAAACTAAAGATATAACAGATTTGCCTTTGAAAAGAAAATAAAATGGACTGATAGACTTGGAAAAGGAACAAATTACTCAACTGTTGTGCAGTAAAAATAATCTATAGATAAGTAGGCAAATTGACAAGCCAGGCTCAAAGCACTGTTGTTGTACTGGGGGGGTTGAACAGTACAATTTAACATTCATTCAGCCAAAACAAATAAATTAAGATGTACAATGCTGAATACTTACAGCTGTTGCCATACCATTTTTTGAAAGTTCAATATTGCACTTTTAAAAATTCAGGATGGGAAAAAAAATCAAGTAATTTTAGCAGCTGTGTCTATTTTAGTAAAATCAAAATAATAACACATCAAATGTATCTTAACTATTAAGAATTATATTAATAAGGAGCATAATTTCTGATTAATTTTTCCATTATGCAAACAAGTTTTCCTTATGTGTATATATTTATTTTACAAATGTAATCTGGTGAAGTTTTTCCATTTTTCCAAAGGTAGAATATATCTTTCTCTATCTTTCTCTTATCCTATTACAGCAGATGGTGATGATGCATAATCAGATTTCAGAGTCTCATTCAGATAAATTTCTGTATCTTCTACCATCATTTAACCACTTGGATGGTTTGCAAACTCTCTTCAATATACAGAAAAAACTTTTGCATCAAGCTGTGCTCATTCAGTCACACACAGAAAACCTTTACACCAACTGAAGTTATTGTATAGACAGTTATTAAGTTATTACACTTGAAAACTTAACTTGCATAAGTTTGTCCATGTACAGAATCTTTAGTCCAAACTTAGGATACGGAGCTTTTTTTAGTGTCTTTCAATCAGTGTAAATGGTCATTTYGCACTTGGATTTTCCCCCTGCTTTGTGCTCTTACTGTCTAATCAGCCCAGGACCCAGATTAGGACTGTCATGTTGCATCAGGAGTTTACAGTGAGTGCTCACTAGACTGCCTTTAATCCTCCAAGGTTTACTCAAATGTCACAACCATCTGGAGGAAAAGGCGGCTCCTTGCTGGGTCCTGCTGACCACAAATTATTTGTAAGGAGAAACAAAAGACAACAGAAAGCAAAATGCTGAGTATTTTCTCCCCTCCCTGTTAAACACACCTGCAGAAGTACTTTTGATATCATGAGCAAAATCAGGAGTGATTTCACAACTTCACTTTAACTTCTAAAACTTATTAGAAGACTAAGGTAATTTTGTTATAACAGGTCACAAAGAGCAAATAACACAAAATAATGAGAATATGTTAATGAGAATTTATCCTGTGAGTTTGTAATCAATTTTAAAATTAATAGAAATCTTGTTTGGACTAGAGTTCYATTATATCAAACACACTAGTTACATTCCTTATTTGGAAAAATTTATAGWTTCTTTACTCCAGATGTTTTATTCCTTTGTAACTCAGAGACACTCATAAAATCCCTGTGACAAACTTAAAATTACATAAATATATGTTAAGTAGTGAGAAAAAAATATTGCCTTAATCAAATTRAAGTAATATAATGGCAGCATTGCCACAGTTTTTATTAGAAATCTGGCATAGAATAAAAATATATGGCATTATAGCTTTGCTCAAAGCTTTTACTTCAGAGCAATGAGAAAGAGGCTGTACACCCAATGCAAGCTTTTGCTTTTTGTAAGAAAGAAGTCTTTGTGTGTTTAGTTTTCATTTTGAGAAGATGCATTCCTAATCCTCTTCCCCAAGGAAAGCCACTTCCTAATAGTATAGACAAGACTAGGAAGGCAGCTGCATCCCACCTTTAAATAGCTGCATTTGCCACTGTATTTACTTCCCATGCACCAYCTAGAAGAGTTTACCTGTGTTCACTATTAGTCATCCATTTAAAAATTAAGAAAATCAGGGAAAAAAAGATATTGTAGGTACTTTAACTCCTCATCTTCTATACTTGTCAAAATGATATTCCCATTCTTACTTTCTGCTTCTTTGCACAGTATTTCAGTTAAGGGAGTGTGGAAACACGTAACACAAGTGTGGAGCTTCCCATAGCCATCATCTAAACAGAACAAGCTTTTTGCAGTTAACAAGGCACAGTCCAGTTTAGCCTGATCAGCCTAATAAGTTACTTTAAAAAATTCAGAAGTAAAAGCTTTATTGCTTGCACAGGGTATACCAACAGCATGTTTGACCATTGATTTTCTGTAAGCTCATTTGCATTTTTGCACACTTTCATGTTTGCTCATTTAGATGCCAGAGTCTTGTTTTATATGCAGACATGACAAGCTAAATATGAGTTCATTACTCAAAGTGTCACTGGATGACTTGTAATTGCAATGAAGTACCCTTGTTTCCTGTTAATATATCTATTTGGTAAAATTTCAGCCAAATTTTATACCTTCTTCCAATATATTCATCTGCAGTTTTATCCTCTTCAGTGAACCCTTAATATCCAATATTTGCAATCATAAGCTTGTAAATACCGCAGTAAAAGCTGGAGGAAAAAATCACTCTTATTTCAGAAATACTGCCCCACTAAGCCTTATCACTTCTAAATCTGCTTTTGCTTTGCAAGCTGTAGGCTCTACTTGCAATTAATTTCTGATACTTCATAATGAACCGTCCTTAAGTGCTGTGTAGGACAGAAAGCTCTATTCCTTTTCTTGCAGATACATGACATGTTCAGTTCTCATTATAAAAGAAAACATGACATTTTCATTTTTGTCCATAGTCAACTACTTTATTTACTCACAAGGAAGTACTACCTTCAGCACTTGAATTAATCATTAAAGCCAAAAATTGTTTTGTTGTAAGAAACATAAAAATKTCAGCTGAATTCAAAACACAAGAAAAACAAGCCTAATGTCTTCAGTGCTTTGCTTTGAACTGAATATGGCAAGATGACAATTCTATCCTTAGATCCTTCAAAATAAATAGAGCAGAGGTTTACTTTGAGTTTTAAACCCTATTTTGCAAATATCAGTTTTATTTAGATTCCTTCTTCTTTTCCAAGAAGAGAATTGCAGTCTTCACTGCCTCATATCCTCCTACCAAACACCAGGCAGCCAATTCAACCTTAGGAGTAAGATTTGCTCAGCCACCAAAAGAATTCAAAAATCTAAAGCTCTACAAATGCATAAAATAGAATTTTCTCTAACTGTTTATAAAAGAGAAAAGAGTTTTTCTTGTGTAAGACTTTTTTCCTGCTACTGTGCTTCTTGTACCTGGCACCATGTGTCATTGGCTTATGGAAGGTACTTCTGGCCAGTCAAAACTCAGAGTCYAGTGGTGAGAACTAACTGAGACTTACCTCCAAAGTTACTTTCTAATATTGARTAAGTATTTTGAAAAGATAACACAGTTCTCAGAATTCAATAGAGATACTAGATGTTATCAGAAAGCTTCTAAATAACATTAAAACACAGAAATGGTTTAAGCTTATAATTTGTGGGAACTATTTATTTAAAGAACAGCAAATTTTCTTTTTTTAATTTTTCATATTTGTATAGCACAAGATCTTTAGGCACAATACCTACAACTCATTTTACATACTCAGAAAATCTCATAYCCCTTTTAAACTTTCACCTAGAACAGTTGTGACTAGCTCTAGGAATGGTAAAAAATGTCATCAGAGAAGAAATATGCATTAAATAACCCTTAATCCACTGAACATGTAAATGCAATATGGAGAAAAGAAAATCTTTCTCCTACCACACATGTTCAACAGAGCAAGAACAAAACAATTTACAGTAATGCATTTTTCAGATTTGTGAACTCATAATAAGTGCCAATTACTATGACACRCAAATTCAATCAAGCACCAAAAGCTGAAAGGAAATTAATAGAGAACAAGCAAATAAAAATCWCACACAGTTATCATTCAAAGACACCAATGTGGTGCCAGCAGCAATGAGAGACCAGTCAGCAAACACAGGCAGATGTTMTATCCTTTAGACTTGGTATAAAATTAAAGAAATGAGTGATACAAAAGTGCTAGCACAACATAATGATAGGTATTACTGTCATGTCCTTAAARTAACATGTTCCCTGTAGTGAAAGAGATGCAGAAACTTCTTGACTGGCTATGTCAACATAGAAAGTTAATAATTTTTTCTCCAAAACCTATTGAGAGTAATAGCACTATTAAAATGTGTTATAATCCAAACAGTTTAGACAGAAATTAAATCAAAAGTAATTTTTGTAGTAAGGCACTTTGCATATTTAATACAAACAYTGATTACAGAGATCTCAGAGAAAAGTCAGTACCTGCTTCACTGATGCTTTATCAGAACAAGGCAAGGCTTTGGGCTCCTTCTGTGTGACAGGGCTCGGGTGACAGCAAAGCCTCATCTCACAGACTTCYAGTCATTTATTCATGCACTGAGCCCAAAACCAGACAATCAGAAAAAAAAAACCCATCCTACATCACATCCAAATTGTGGAGCTTCAGTACCAACTTGGGTRCTTGGCAAGAGGATCATGTTGAAAGACAAGGTTGTGTTTGCAGTCATCAAAAAGAAAACTACAAGCAAAACTATTGCAGTTATTTTTTCACAGGATAAATKACATTGTGTTCTACCTTAAAGTAAATTTAAAATTTCAAAACAGAGAGATGGGACAGATGAAACACAGACTGACCTTGTCTAGAAATCAGAAAGAAWCACTGCCAGGGAGCTATTAATACAATTCAATAAGATTAAAGAGTATGCTTTTCAAGCAGTCTCAATTTGTAAATAACCAGTCAAAATAAATGAAATGATAGGATACTTTAAAGCAGAAATAATGTTTAGGGCATCCAGTAATGAAGGTTTGGTCTGTATACTACATTGATAAAGAATGCACACTCCACAAATGTACCACCAACATCAGGGAGGACCACTGCTCAAAAGCTCCTCGGCCTGAACAGAAAATGACAAAGCAATCAAGAAATTTAAGGGGTACTAAATCATCAAGAAACACTGCTGGGTGCAGAAAAGGGGACTCAATTTCTCAATACAGTTTAAAAAGATTTACAATATTTCTTTGAACAGTTGACTGGCAGGCATACACTGTTCCTACCATACCTTATGATAATATAATTCAACTTTCAAAATCTGTTCCAGTCATTGCATTTACCAACATGTTTATATTGCAAATTTCTTGCATTTCTTAACTTCACCAGCTGTATTTTCGACTACTTATTTGCTTAATTTCTTGAGAATAAACTGTAAATATATGATTAGGCTTTCATTTCTCCACACARTGAAAGCACTTGATAAAGCACAGAAGAGTGTCCACACATCTTAATGTTAAAAAGAATTAATGCATAATATTGAACTAGATATTTATAAAATACTCCATGTCAGAATTGTTCAAACATTTTGCTTATGCCTCCTGTCTCTGAAAAAGAAATAATCCCAGATTTTTATCTTTTGGTAATCCACACTAATAAAAATTAAGCCATCCTAAGTGTAATATTTCCATATGAATGGCATAATTAGAAATTTGTATAAACCTCTTGAAAAGATACAGATCAACAGTCATGGTCACATCATCCATCAGACTGAGATTACTACACCATGAATATTTTTAAGTCTCTTCAGTCATCACACAATTTATCTGTGTCTTCAGGTGTTCAACAAATCTTTTAATCATGTTCGTCCCAATAATACGCACTGCTCCCCCGCAGGTGTCTGACCTTCTATACAGTAAGCAAATATTCCAACACACCAAGTACTATGTACTGTAATCAACTGCTCAAAGAAAGAAATTTTGGATTTGAAAATTCTTACATCTTTTCTACACTACAGTGAAAAAAGGAAGTCACTAGCACAGACTTACTGTTTCTCTGGCAAAATGAAAATATACTGAGAATCCTCTTAAAATAGGTTCTATAGACATTTCCTATTTCCATCCCATTTATATRTAAAATAAATGTGTGGAATGTGTAAATCTTCTTTTAAAAAAGATTTCTTTTTAAAAAGAAAGATCAAAATGCTTACAAAAAGAGGTTGATCATCTAAAAAAAAAAATCCAAGAACACCAAGCAAAAAAATTCAAGACTATTTGTTCAGCCATTGATGAGACATCAGCTGGGGGAACTTTTGAGGAAAAAAAAATTCCACGCTAAGTTTCTCCCAGAAAGAGTTGCCTGCTCTTTATTAGTTAGCAGCATGCACTGTTAGTAATCTCTACCTATTTAAATTGAAAGACAGATGAGAAATAAAGAGCTTATATAAAAGTTTTCGTTATTTCAGCTTTTTAGTGTAAGCTGATTAATATTAATTACATGTACACTTTCATTTATCAAAGATTTAAAAGGTGGGGAAGAAAAACCTCATGGYCTAGGTAAGACAGTGGGGTGGTTTGACCCTGGCTGGATACCAGGCTGGACACAAGAGCCTCTCTATCACTCCCCCCTCAATTGCACAGGGGAGAGAAAATACAACAGGCTCATGGGTCAAGGTAAGTGTAGGGGAGTTCAGTYATCATTTTCTGTCATGGGCAAAACAGATTCAAGTTTGGGAAATTAGTTTAATTTATTACCAACTGAATCAGAAGAAAATAATGACAAATCAAATCAAACCTTAAGACACTTTCCTCCCATTCCTCAATTATCCACAGGCTGAATTTCACTCTGAAATTCTAGTTCCTCCTCTCAGTGGCACAGGGGGACAGGGCATGGGGGCTGAGGTCAGTTCATCATATCTTGTCTCTGCTGCTGCTTTTCTGCTAATTCAGAGGACTCCTTCCCCCACCCCAGCACGGAGTCCCTCTCAAGTAAACAGTCCTTCATTAACTTCTCCAACCTTTGCATGGACTGCAGTTCTCCATCAACTGCTCCAGTGGGGGTCCCTTCCACTGGGTGCAGTCCTTCAGGAACAATGTGGGTCCCCCTCAAGTTCTGCCACCAAACTTGGTCCAGAGCCGTTTCTCTCTCCACAGGGTCACTGGTCCTGCAGGAGCCTGCTCCAGCACAGTTTCTCAGAAAACACTGTAAGGGCTTGTCCCTGGCCAGAGGCAAGTCCATCTTGGGCAGTCTGGCACTGGCTCTACCAGACATGGCAGAAGCTTCTGGCAGCTTCCAGCAGAAGCACCCCTGCTTACACCCCTCACCAGCAAAACCTGGTCACACAAGCCCCATACAACTGCCACCCAACAATTCCAAATTATATCTATCCATCACCAGATAATCAGGAATTACTTCTGGTGTGCAATGGGAACCAAACAGAAGGAGGAGTGATTTATTTTACCATTTTTGAACCTGTGATAAATTTTTGACTTMAGAGATTTGTAAATACATATATGTTAAAACGTCTTTGCTTCAAAATGTGATTTGGCTCACTGAATTCATGTGCCTGTGAAAAGCTTCTTTTGTAATGTAGTGYGTGTCTTTATATAAAATTTCATCTATTTTCCAGTAAAATAGAACTTTCATAGAAYAGAAAAATACCCTTCAAAAAGTAAAATGCCAAAATGCACAGAGAAAATGGGTTTAGCTTCATACAAAGAAAGGAGCTTTGTTATTTTAGTTATGTTAAACAAGAAGTGAATTCTGATTTCTTTAAATTACTCCTACTGACTGTTAAATCATTGTGTTTGAGCTTTTTCTTGATCTTAGACATTACTTTATGGCAACAACAACAGCAAGTAATGGAYTCACTAATGTTACCTCCTTCTGGAATCACTTCACAGGTGTTAAATTCCTTGCACATTTTGACTTCAGGAAAGAGAGGCCGACAGCACAGAACWAACCAGCCAAAAGACACATTATGCTGGACTAAAATTAAGACAGCCCAGATGGGTAAACACTATCAACACAAAAGACTACAACAGGTACTCATAAATCATGCAACAGAAACCAAATATTGGTTGGAAAAGGGAGAAGAAATAGAATATGACACAGTTGGTTTTGATTAAAATGGAAAAAAGCCTGAAAACTCTGGGTGTTCAACACACAGGCATAATTTCAGAAATCTATGTGACATCAGTTGCTATAAACCATAATGGTTGCCCAGAGAGTATCAGATTCCACTACGAACTTCATTTTTATTTTTAGACTATTACACTCCAAAGAGGGCCCAATTTTTACAACAACAATCAGCAAACCTTTATTTTATGGCAGCATGGCMGAAAGAAACAATATGCCTTCTCTAAATATAATTACTAACCCTGTCAAGCTAACACAATCAGTAGTGTTCCACCAGATTAAACTTTCAGCTGGATGAAAACAGCTCATTCTATCCACTTGCTATTCTACTGAAGTTAATTCCTGTCTAAACAAAGAATGACAAATACTGATACCACTTCTTATTTTCCAAACTCATGCAAAGAATTATATGAAAATACAAAGAAATTTGAACAATGGGGATAATAACCAATTGGAGAAAAGTTCCCAGTGATAAATCGGAAGGTAAATAATAAATTATAATTGGTAATATAGTGTTGGGGGTAARCTAAGTATTTGAAAGTAAGAATAAATATGAAAAATGGATAAAAAGACCAATGATAATTGGCATCCCTCAAAGTTCTGCTACTTCTGGAAGTAAAGTAGCATCCTCAAGAAGTTTGCAGATGACCTGAAGCTGAGCAGTGCAGTTAATGCAGCTGAAGGACAGGATGCCCCCAGAGGGACCTGGGAAAACATGAGAAGTGGGTCTCCTAGAGTCTCGTGAAGTTCAGCAAGTCCAAGTGCAATGTGCTGCACCCTATGTCACAGCTCTCCCAGACATGGGCACAGACTGAGAGAAAAAGTCATTGGCAGCAGCCCTGTGGAGAAGGGCATGGGGGTTGTGGCAGATGAAAAACTGGACATGGACCAGCTTGTGTGTGTGCTTGC
Organism: Alauda arvensis; assembly: GCA_902810485.1. Taxonomy (NCBI): domain Eukaryota; kingdom Metazoa; phylum Chordata; class Aves; order Passeriformes; family Alaudidae; genus Alauda; species Alauda arvensis. Next base: position 368,463 of record CADDXX010000312.1, on the reverse strand, counting down.
AGCCCAGAAGGCCAACGGCATCCTGGGCTGCATCAAAACCAGCATGGCCAACAGTTGAGAGAGGGGATTCTCCACCCTGGTGAGACCCCAMCTGGARCACTGGGGTCCTCAGCACAGAAAGGACATGGATTTATTGGAGCAAGTCCAGAAGAGGGCATGAAGATATCAGATGGAGGATGCATCCCTCCTATCAAGATCGGCTGAAAGAGTTGGGGCTTTTCAGGCTGGAGGAGGGAATAAAGACCTCTTAGCCCCTTTTCAGTACTTGAAAAGAGCTTATAAAATAGAGGGAGACTGATATTTTACATGGGAACATTGTGCTTGGAAAAGGAGGGAGAGGAGAKATTTACATTAGATAACAGAAGAAATACCTTGCTGTGAGAGTAGTGAGGTACTGGAACCGGGTGCCCAGAGAAGTTGTGGATACTCTATCTCTGGAAGTGCTCAAGGCCTGACTGGAGAGGGCTTTGAACAACCTGACCTAGTGAAAGACATCCCTTCCTGTGGCAGGAGTGATAAACCTAGATCATTGTTCACTTCCCTAGCAAATCACTCTGTGATTTACTAGTGAGATTCTGAATGTGTTGTTTTAAGAGTTTAAGCTATAAATATGGTATTACAATTTATTTCAATAAAATGTTATTTGAGGGCAGAAGAGTTGAGATGGATATGCCCTTAATCTTTGTATATATCTATATAAATTTATATTTATAATATTAGAGTACCTGACACTCTAGAGTGATCATATGTATCTGCTTCTCTATAGTCAATATTATGAAAGTAAAACAGTTCTGAGACCAGTAATGCTAGAACCTGCTACGTAAGTACAAATGGCTGACAGGGAACACCTTCACTGAAAGCAGTCTTTCAAATTTTCTGTGAGATAGAGCATTGAACTTCATCTAYGTTTCAACACACAGCAGTATTAAGYTATWAAAGTCGATAGTTTCCATGGGAAGTAAAGAAAATAAGTTGAATRGTCCCCTTTCAGAATGTGTCCATGAGTTGTTTAAAACAGTGTTTGGGAAACAGAAACTTTTGAATGCAATCAACCAAAAACTTTCAGAATTAGTGGGATAGAAGTAGATGCTAAAATGAGTTATTTTCATCCAAGGTACTCTGGCAAATCACTACATGCAATTGCTTAAGATTTATTTATCCTGTTTATTTATTACAGATTTAATTGCATTTTGAAGGCACAGATCTGCTTTACATGGTGAATTCCCCCATGTAATTCCCAAAAAGCTTGTCTYGTAGAAATAGCTCTGCTCTAAATTGTGTTACTAGGCAGCCATGCTGCAAGCTGATGAATGTTTGAAAGCATGAGTGTGTTATCAATACATAAAAGGAGACTATTGGCTCAGCTAAGAATTCTGCCTGTTTTCCACGTCATCTTCTCCAAGCTATGATGATGGGGAATATGAGAATCATTCATGGATTGAAATCCCCATTTAATTCCTTGCCCCATAGCCAACACCATGGATACTTTTGCACAACCTCTGTGATTTGCCATATGAACAGTGTAAGCCAATTTCCAGAAACATTTATTTTGCTTTTTTTAAAAGAAAGCAAAACCACTGATTTATTGAAAAAGCTAGACTTGAATGTTTTGTTGCCATAAGATGACCTATCCTATGAATCAATAACAAACACCTGATCAAAGAGGAAAACCTGATGTCATTCCACCTGAATGAAKGGAAATATTAAACTCACTKGGAGAACCTTACCTTCCTTTCAAGWCAGRTGACTTTATAAAGTAAARGTGCAAATTAAAGCTGTYAAAAGAAAACATGTAAAAACAGCTGGGTACAAAATTGACACAGTTTGTCTAGGACTAAGAAGACCATAGGGAAAATTACAGACTTAGCACCTGCTACTAGCAACCTCCAAAGAAATGCAGTCAAGGATCAGTGATGGCTCTAGCAGCACTTACTTGATTTAAACAGCAGTGGTGTTTGTCTGTCTCCAGACATCAACTTCAAAAAGCTACCTTAAAAATATAACCCAGATTCAGTCAGACTATTACTTCCACCAACTAACCATTGTTCATCCTTCAAAAAATGCAAGCCTTTATATACAAGGCAAACTCACCTGTTAAGCATAGCATTGCTGATTGCAGGGATGAATATAAACTCAAAAGACTATTACAAATTTTCTTCAATCTGATCATTTAAAGGAGGGTAAATTATGCMATATAGTGCATTTCTATTGGACCTGCTTCTTAGGGACTACTTTATTGAAGGAAAAAAATTCCAGTATTTTTTTTTCTTCTTGTAATAAAGACTGGGCACCAACATTTTTTCATAAAAAGTTTACAGCAAACAAGTGAAATATAAAATGCTTACTGAAGAGGTAAGCTGATCAAGCATAATTTGTCAAGAAGGATATGCTATAAAAAGCATTACCTAAATACACAAATGCTTTAGTCAAAATTCCAAAATTAGATACCATACTTCAGTGACTATCAGGCTTTGGTTGTTTACTATAGTGAACATTTCATGAATTGTCTTTCAAAGCAGAAAGAAAAAATAAGAAATGTCTTCACTTTCAGAATTAATAGATTACTTAGATTACTGAATATTATCCAAAACTATTCTTGTTTGCATCAGATGAAAAGCTTCCTGCTCTAAGAACCAAAACATCCTTTTACAGAGGGCAGTTTTTTTTCATGCCCTGATTGCTCTGCTGATTTTAAATTGAGGGAATTTTGACATACCTGTCACAACCAATACCTATAAAAACAGATCTAAGGCAATAATATAATCCACCCGTAGCACTGAAAGTGCATTTCACCTAAGCCAATCCAAAATTCCTCAGATTCCTGGGATAGCCAACATGAACATCAGCCTCTAATTGGTTATTAATGACTAACATGATTAGGTGACAGACAAGAAAATATAACTATTACAATGACACATAAAAATACAGTAATTCTAATAATCAGTAATGTTTGATATTAGCTTTTTCCCGTCTTGAATCAATGAGAGCACTAGGATCCCTCAATTATTTTTTTTTGCCTGGAATGTAAGCAGAATGGGAGATTAGGTAAAGTTAAATTATTTCTTGAATAATTTGCTAAAAGCTAGATCCAAGAAGATAATCAGGAAGAATACAAAAAAATCAGAGCTTCCTTCCTCCATACATGAAAAGACACAGTAACAGAGAGAGAAGAAAAGTTGGCCAACATGTATCATAAAAGAAAAAAATTACGAACAAAAAGAGATCAGTGAATCAGGAAAAAAAAATTGAGTTGAGGATTCAGACCCATGTCCCTAACCTGCCGAGTTGGGGACTATAACTATTATAACTATAATCAGAAAGGAAGGGGAAGAAAAATATATTCATTCGGAGTGCTTACTGTTAACAATATCTACATTCCACAAATGTAAAACTTCAGTCACTGAAATTTTATCATCTGTGGGAGACTAAAATCAGGCCCTTGTAAAATTATGTGRTAAGAACACAGTATTTCAAACATGCCAAACACCTAGAAAATCCCTTTGAGCTGGGTAGTTTTGGGTGGTTGGTTTATTTGTTTATTTTTACTTAACTCATATACTTGCTACACCCAGATTTTTATCACTTTAACGCAAGATATGGGTCTAAATATATTTTGGACAAATGTCAGCCCAATCTGCTTCAAGTCAATGACTTTTCTTCAAGATGCAATAAAAGACCACTTCCAAGTGATGTTGCTATTACTACTGGTTTACAAAATATGTCAAAACAAGAAGCATGCAAAAAGACAGAGACTAAAATCTCAGAACACAGCTGCATTWSAAAAGAAAGACTAAAATTATTACTRTGACMAAACCAAAGTATCTCAGTTTCTATGGAGAGTAAGAAACAAAAACTGAGAAGTAACTTTTCAACTAGTAGACCACTACCATCCAGTGTCTTGAAAARACAATGAATTCTCACCCTCAAGTCACCTCTTCCTTGAAGGGAATATAGTTCCTCAACTTTTAAAAATGTGCACAATTAAACTATGTAGTTTTACCTTTTTTCCTTTTTCAGACACTGAAATTTAATCTTGTCAGCAGAACTGCATTATTTTCAGCCAGAAAATCTGACTCCACAGTGGACTGTGAAGATAGTAAACTGTGAAGGACATGAGCACTTCTGACCAGCATGAATGAACAGCAAGACACTGAGCAAATCAACATATTTCCCTGWGCTCTACTTCCCATATTATCTATGCATGCACTGTATGGCTGCCAAGTGCTCAGAAAAGTGGATGTCTCTAAAAACCCACTGGCGCCTTAAGCATAATACAAATAATATAGTAAAGAGYTGTGCTTAAAAGAGGGGAAAAAACTGGGTTGCATTCTTGCAATGCAAGAGGAGATTTATTCCCAGTATCTCCAGATAAATTGCATCTGACAAAGCAGTACTTATGGAAACACAAGTCACCAACACATAGTCTCTTCTGGTATGCCACTAAGAAAGAAACATTTTTGGATCATGTCCAAATTGTCCAGCTATTAAAGTTGTGGGGGTCACAGACKTTCTTTGGAAAGTCTACTGCCTAGGGCGAGAATCACCAGCTTCACAGCTTCACCCCTACTTTTTGAGACAGTAAAGATGAGGATTATACACATTGTCGAGCAATTCACTGCTGAAACTCTTCTGCACCTCATTTACCATGTAATTACCTTCTAGAAAACTTTAATTATCGAAAGAACATCACAACACTGTTTTGAAAATGCATGGAAAAAATTTTGTATTCAGTAATTTTTTCAGCTCATATTCATGTTTAGTCATAAATGCAGACCAGACAAGGGGACCAGAGGAATAAGGCACACTAAATGGTTATTGTCTTACAGGTCTCTATACTTCCTAATAAACAGTCACAATAGTAGCGAGTGTCAAGTGGTTTTTAATATTTATACATGAGCAAAATTCCCTAAATAACTAATTGCTCTTTTTCAAGCTCCCATATACAATTACCCYCATAAATGAACTCTCCTCCTGGAGATACAAGAACTAATGCACATTTAAGATATTAGTTCTCTCCTGTTTTTCTGAACTGTCAGGTACATATGCCATCCATCTGAAAAGGCTTTTCCCTATYTGTGTGCCCAGAAAATCTGCTTGACACTTCTAACATGAAAWTYATTAATTAATAGGGAAAGCCAAGAGAAACTGTATTCTYTATTCTCTAGTTTACTAGAGTATTTACTTCTTTAAGAAAAATAGCAGACATCATCTGATTTTGAATTTATCTTAGTATGTACTTCTTAGTGAAGACATAACTCTCTTCTATGTGTTCATACGGTCATTTGTAACACTCCTGCTGTATTAGGTCACTGCTTYGTCAGCTGCACTGATGCTTTGTCTAAAATTAGATGGTTTGGTTAGGACAAAGATTAGAAAAGTGATTAAGAACTGTTCCTGTTGAATGAAAAATGAAGATGGAATGATTTGGGACTCGTCCAAAAGTGTTCAATTTCTAATAAACAAGAAGTGTTGAATAGGCACTTTCCAATTTTAGTAGAAGTTTGCTGAACTACTTTTCATTCAGAAACTATGAATTGAAATGATGATCAGACTTCCTACTAGGCTTCTGGCTGACAGGTATGGAAAGCCCGTTTTATAAATTAAGTTGCATTTATTATGTTTCAATGCCTTAATATTGCTAATGCACGATACTTCAGCACAGGAATATACACAAAAGGCATCCCCCCCTTTTTTTTTTAAAGCTTTGACAATCCAGATGACGTATAATAAAAACAAGTGCAAAAAAAGAGACAAGAATTTCCCATGTATTAACACTTTCTCCAATCTGAGCTAAGGACAACCATAAACAAGAGTTCTCACTATAATGCCATACCAAAATCAAGAACCTCCCACATATCCATTCCATGCCATTCATGGCCATCCCAAGATAAATAATGGCAAGTGAAACCAACCAGAAACTTGCCAGTTTCTGACACAGAACRCATAGTACTGAATAAGCTATGCAGGTTTTTTATAGATATATTTATACATCTATATTTAACTAACACAATTGTATCTGGTCCATTTGTTATTTTAACTTTGTACTAAGATGTTGGATATACTGTGCTGTACAAATGGCACATCAATACTCCCAACCAGGCTAAACTTCTATCAATGGCATATTAGGATGGGCACCTTTTTTGAACTGCTACAATTCTCTATCCTTTCTACTGGAATATTGATCTCTACAGCATGTGAAGAAAAAAATCTATATGCAGTTAATGAACAGAGTAGTGCCACAGAATACACAGGATTTATATAAATTTACCAGCATCCGTACTTCAAAGAAACCTTGATAAAAAGGAGAGTGATAGCAGATAGGATCTCATGGCAGCCAAACAGACTGAAGGAACAATAGGAAGAAAAGAAAGATTTAAAAAATTTAGTTTAAGAGGGAAAAAAAAAGAAAAAGTTATAAAATCAAAGGATGAAACATCCAGTCCATTATTTGTCCTGATGACTCCTATTCCCTCAAAAAGGTTCAACTTCATTGCATGGGTACACACATAATCTTTGAAACAACATCTATTCTTTATGATGACACATTCTTATTCTTCAAGAAGAAAATATTAAAGGCACAGGAGCAGGTTGTACTTGTGTTCTGAAAGACAAACTAGTGGGAAAGAATGGTCTGGCAGAAACTTACAGAAAAAAGGAGAGTTTATGACCTTTAGAAGAAGGGGAAGGCCACAAGGATATTGCAAGGCTGTGCAGGGAGAAAATTACAAGGGGCAAAGCCCAACCCAAACAATCTGGCTACTGCTGCAAAAGGCAATAAAAAATCCTTCTATTAATACATCAGCAACAAAAGGAGGCTAAGCAAAATTTCATCCTTTACTGCACGTGGTGGGAAACTCTGACAAAGGATGAGGAAAAGGCTGAGCTGCTTAATGCCTTCTTCACCTCTGTACAAGGTTAACAGACTCGGTGATCTCAAAGGCCTTTTCCAACCTAAACGATTCTTTGATTCTATTCCTCTGCTGCTTTTTCTAGTGCTTAATTTGGAAAAAAAGGAAGGGCACTGTAGATCAGCAGTCACTTTCAACCAGTCTGTGGACCTCTAGATCTTGCAGCTAGGAACAGTTCACAATAAGTATGCCAAGCTCCCAGCTGGAAAAACACCAGGCATGTTGAATCCATATGTTCTGTAACAGAAAGCTTTGCAAATGTTTCTAATACCATAATTCTTCTTCAGTRGTAGCTAAGAAGGCCTCTGTCCAATTTTTTTTAAAACCTTTCATATTCTTCCTGTGTAATATCTTTAAAATTAATTCTTTACTGCACATAATAAATAGTCATTTAATTAAAAATTGTAATTTGAAATCCTTACTACAACAGCATCCTACTATATGGCTCCCTAAGTTATAATGCAATACACAGTATATGCAAATAAAGAATTTGGAGGCAACTAAAGAGCATCCCAGCATATCTTAGCCATTCTACAGACCTTCAGTCCTCCTGCTGCAGTTCTCTCTAACTGCTCTTCTAAGCTCAGATCTACTGAGTAGAGTCCACCTTCAGCAGTCTTGAGCAGACACTCCTCACAAGCAGCTTAGCCCAGCTTCCTCTCCTTATTCAAAATGTGAGTCGTCCCTCAGGCATTCATGCTCTGCTATATTGTGATTGAATATRATGTTTTCTAAACTAAACAAAACTAATTCTTTCAAAATCACCTCATTCGCTGCCTTTACTAAAACTCCAACTTATTTTGTTCTCTACCAAACACCTCCTTTAATTTGTCCTCATCTTTCTGCTTGGGTCCATTGAAACTACSTACAGATTGACAACCCCCCAATGTCAGCTTGCCTAGAATAAATACCCTACTGTGTCTGCTATATGTCTGAAATGCACGTACTGTAMTCTTTAAATGGCCTTAAAATGCAATTTAAGAAAATACATTGCACTTCTGAACATCCTGGCTAAATACTGAGCAAATATCCTGGAAGTTGTTGCTGCATAGACTAGCATCTCTTATTTTAAGTGCACTTGACATTTCTCCCTTAAAACACTGCATTTTTTATTAAGTACATTTCTTAATACTATTTTTCTCCATTTGTAAATATTACTGATATTTTCAGTTGAATGAGGTAATTTTYATGTAAGTAATGGATCTTGAAGAATTTTAGGCAGAAGAAGCAGCAGAGGTRTTTATCAAGAGGCACAACAACTTTATGACTTCTATCAAATATCACAGACTGCTTTGAGACAGATTTCCAAGAGTCCAGAAGTTTGCTCCTTATTTTAYCCCTTCCATACTTTGATTCAACTCCAAACTTAGGATCTCCTGCACCTGGATTCCCTCGCTGGTCTCTGCTCTTAAAACCAGCCAGTGATCAGCCATTTCTAAAGCCTCCAGTAATTTTTGACCTTATGCAACCCTAGATCATCACTTTCAGGTAATCAGATTTCCTCCATGGGTAATCCTCTAGTTGTGTGGGATAACAACTAAGCACAGTTATCTATCTAGGCAGTAACTAGCAAATCATACATAATTAAGCTCATCACACTTTAACACTTTCTATTAATATCTTTGGATAACTGCCCTCAGGAACACAATATAGAGTGGACATTCAAAAAAACCAGAAAAGTAATGCAGTTATTTGTATTCTCCCTTACACACAGAGTTTCTAATGAGTATACATAAAAATGAGAAACAATTACTACTCATCACCCTCRGCTATAATTGCCAGAAACATCCCTATCTTCTGCATCCTTCACAAGATCCTACAAAGGCTGTAGCATCTTCTAAGACTTTGAGGAACTGCAATCCATTTTGAGTGGCACTACATAAAACTTAGAATATTTAGACTTCAGACACTGGATAGAAAATCAAGGGACAAAACATGCACAATATCCATGTTTACAGGAACGTGTAAAAGCAGAAATGCTATCATACATATTCACACAGACTCAGCATTTCCAAGGTTCAATCTTTCTTATATTTAAGGGGTTTTTCGGACCAGTGCCATCCAGATCYGAAGTTCTTTAGTGTTTTCAACTACTGCCAATGTTTCCATAACCTATGTCCTTTCAGGTTGCATTGCAAAACAGGCATGGCATCTTTATCTTAACTGGCATTCAAATTGCACCTGTTTTCAGAAATAAAAGCATAAAGAATTAACAGTAGCACAATTCTTAACTATTCTCTTGTTTTCTTCTGAAACTAAAAAATGAGATTCAAACAACTCAGAATTGCCAGACATTAATAACCCTTCTTGGCTAATAGAAGGAAATTTTTACAATTGATGCTTATTTGGATGATTTTATTTGTCTTCTTGGGACTCACATTTAAGGCAAAAAATAGAACCAAATTATTCACTGATATTTACACTGTAMGGATTGTTTCTTTCCTATAATAATCAGAATGCTCAAGTTTCATTCAAATGTGAAAGTGTACATGGTCCTAAACAGAACTGACTTTGGGGGAGTGTGTGCATGGAATCTTTCATTAAATCCTAATTGGTTTCCATTACATTTAATTTTTGAAAATTCACTTGCCATGGGCATAACCACCTCACAACCATCTAATGCAGCAGAACTTCATTAAACACACACAGACGTTTTTTAATACATTTTCAGCTAGAAAGTAGCTGTAAAACTATTCTGCCCATGTATCAGAGAAATTAAGTTTTTAGTATGTTGGGGAACTAGATTTAAAAGCCGTTTAAATGTAATGCACRTATCTATCAGACATTTTTTTGTTTCCAGCTCGGATTCTGAAAATGTTGCTTCAAAGTGATGGGCCACTGTTGCTTCTTTTTGGAAAATAATTCTCTCTTCTTCAAATACCTACTCACTGCAGTCAGAAGCCAAAAACTGTATGTGTTAGCATACAATTATTGATAATTGTGTTCTTGGCTGATTATTGTATATTTCCTCTAAGATCCCTCTGGCTCTACCTTTTGCAGCCTATCTTAGTAAACCCAGATCTTTTAGTATCCTAATCTAAAACGTTCATTTTTTTTGTAAAAGTTTTTTTTTTTTTGATTGTATTAATAAAAAAATAAGTGGTTGCTATGATAACAGACAAAATGAACACATTTCAGAAAAAAGACAGTTACTGTAATTCTGTTTATTCCACAGTTCAATGATTCCTTCAAACCAATCCACACACAAGAGCCAGCAATCAGCACATGAAATCACTTTTCTTAGAGATTAAATAAACTCTCCTTGCTTTGGTTCATTGCAGAGTTAAGCATTTGTGTTTATGATCACAGCATTGAAGCTGAAATTGGAAGAAACCTCTTCAGAGGTCATCTGGTCAACCCACCTCAAACCAGAGTCAACTGGAGCWCATGGCTTAGGACTGGCTCCAGTCAGGTATTGAATTTCCTCAAGGATGGAGACCCCAGTGTCTCCCCAGGAGACCWGGTCCAGCGCTTATCCCACTCACCTGATTGTAAATAACTTTATATTCTCTAAATGGACTGTCTTGTATTCTGATTTGTGCCTTTTAAAGAAGTATTTTTTGTTCTAAAGTTTAGACAAAATTTTAAGTATTACTCATTAGGCAACAATGGAAAAAGTAAGGAAGACCTTCTCRAAGTACCTATGCTTTGGCACCCACACCTCATTTTGGATTTCTGTTTTGACAATTTCTCAGTTCCACATTTTATTATTTCCTGAAACTRAGTGACAGAATATTATTAAACATTATATAAACATTTGCACAGGATCTAAAACCTAAACAATCCATTGAATTTAGAAAGCAAAATGCACTTGTAATGTTCCATTTMTCTCTATGAAACAAAAATTCTAAAACATTCATACAAAGCTCAAAAAAACATTGCCCCAAAACAATTCAATATGCTTAGGTAGAAAATATTTCCATTTAAAAGTAACATTTTACACAGGTCCTCAAGCATATCTGTAGAGCAAGTAACAACACCACAATTTCTAAACTAATTCTACCCAGCTCTGTAATGGAACTTGAGTTTTCTATAACTACAAGCAGGAAATAGTCAAATAGCTTCATGTAACCTAGTTATGGAAGGACAAAACTTTGTAGCTCACCCAGGCAGTAATCTCCAACTGGTGAATACTCCTGTATAATGGAAAAAACTTTGACAGAATTCCCCTTTTTCTGCCCTTAGCTGTTTCATTCCCATCCACTATAAAATAAAACCTATTAGTTAACTCTATTGCAGACTCCTTGATTCATCATTTCATGATGAATGTCCTTTTTTGGAGCTGTCTTATTCCTGGCATATCTTATGTGTCTTCTCAACTGTCCAGCTGGTTTCAGRTACTGTAACACCAGAGCTGCTCAGGCTGGCATTGTCTTTGGGAAGGTTTTATACTCATTTCTAAAAACACCACAATAACGCTTTTTCTTAAATTTTTTTGAATGTGCATGTTGTCTTGAGTTCTTCTTTAAGCTGTAAGGCCACAGTAAAAGTCTGCACTATGTAAGTTTATGGTTCTTGATGAATTAGTCTCCCTCTTGCAACTGCTCCTAATCTCTTGCCTTTACCTTCCAAAACATAAAAAAACAGATTAAATTGTGATGTTCAACAGCCAGGTGTTTTTTTTTTGTTTTTAATTGTGGTATCAACTCACAAAACTGAGTTACTAATTTTGCAGAGAGGATGTTAGCTAAGTTACTGACATTGTTAATAATCCTTCAGTGATTCCTCGTAAAACCTTGGTCTCATTAAACATGGAGTAGTTTTCACACAGTGCACTGAAACAAGAGAGCTCTTCATCTTACTGCCACACAAGAGGTATCCAAAATGCTCCAAGGGGAGACAGTAAACACAGATTAACTTTGACAGATCTTTGCAATGGGACTATTGATACACAGTGCAGTAATTCTGATTGCTAAGACACAAAATTCAATCATCCATGTTCCTTTTATAATAAAGGTCATACACACCATAAGCACATCAATTTTTATTTGGCTTATCAGTTTTCTCAAAAAAGAACAGAGGTAGATAAGAACAGTCACTAGGTAAGAACAAAGAAAAATGGAGAAAAATGACCATTTAAAAAATCACAATAGGTGCAAAGAAAAATTTTCTATCTGCTACTAAGATGTWACAGGACTAATTAAAGGAAAAGGAATGCCATAAATACTTATCCTATTTTAGACAAAAAAATGTTCTCAAATAGCTAAATGAATAAAAAAATGACTGAATAATTCTAACATCAGCAGGTTTTCCAGTAGGTAATGTTATCTAGTTTAAAGAGAAAAGCCCAAGTAGTTTGAGAAAAGTCTACTACTGACCTAGTTAAATAACAAACAAAAGCAAGGGACAGAAAAATCCTCAAGTAGTATTTAATTGCAAAGGACATTTCAAGGATTTTTGTTTTTTAGTATTTTCCCAAAGAAATCCTTTGCAAAGTCGTATTTCTGCATCAACTCCACAATCAACTATTTTATACTGAATACAGTACCAATCAAGTTCAACATCAGCTCTGCAATTCACTGTGACTAGACTAAGGAATGTAAATGCCATTAAGTGTCCTTCAAGTCTTATGTTAAGCTTGAGCACCAAATGCCTTTGTAGTTCTTCTAGGGTATTACCATTAGTATAGAAGGGTTAATAGCAGAGGCTGATGATTGTTTAAAAATTCACATTACCAAAGTGGATTACATTGCATCTACTGAGGGGATCAACAATGTAAGCCTACACTAAGCCATTATTGCAGAAACAAAGCTTGCATTTTAAGCCTTTGGAAACAAGCATAAAATGGACAAAAGAAAAAATTCTTCTGATGTAAGAACAAGGCAAACACTACATGCTTTTCATACAGACTCACATTTTCAGAGCCATACAGAACACATGAAAATGGACAAATAGCCTTCCCTAAAAGCTCATCATGAACTCCTGACAAGATCAGCAAACTTGAAGGAAAGGACAAAATGGATAACTGTAAGTGATCAAATRGTATAAAGGAAGTCTTGTCCTCTCTTTTATTCTAGACACAACAAAATTAATTATCTTGAATTTAGGAATGATTACTAGAAGAATCAAGTATGCTTGTTAAAAGCTGAGGGTTTAGATCCTTAGTTCAATGCTTGATGTTCAAAGGCCCTAAAAGCTGCAAATTTTTGTTACAGTCAGTGGAATCTGAGGTTTCTCAAACACATTCATTTATCTGGTCAGCTAAAACTCAAACCTCATTYATTTAAGTTTGAAAATACTAACACTGAATCCTTAGGCCTTTTTCCACACTTCCTCTTTTGCTCTCTGAATCCATCACTAAAATGTATCTTACAATACAAGATTAAAAATGAACAAAGTTTTTAAGTAAATAAAAATTAACAAATCCCAGGCAGAGCATGCTTTGTTATCTGAAATGCTACCACAGYTAGTTTCTAAGTACTCTTTTCAAACACTCCTACGGATGAAGATGCTTATTGCTATTTCCAGTTATAAATACAAGAGTTCAAGTTTTCTGACACAGTACTAGGTAGAGTAAAACACTGTGATGTTATGAAAGTAATTTCATGTGATACATTTAGAAGTAACTCACTGCATATGCTATCTATATTATAGGAAACACCCTAACATTTTTCAGAAACCCTGTTCTTCAGCAGGGATTATTTTATATTCAGATTATTTTATATTAATAGGATGAAACAGCTTATTTTAAACCCCATGCTAAGCTTCTTCAGAATGCAACTAAACAGGAAAGCATTATTCAACATTTTCACAATTTAGGTTTCTAAATATAGTTTGCTTTTGTTTTAATTTTGTCATGATGAACTGAAATTGGATCAGCTATGGACAAGCTGTGCAAATCTAATACCATTAATCATACCTGAAGCAGACTACTGCAGACAGGTTCTGTTTTCTAAGGTGTTTTCAAACTGCTAACAGGAACAGGATATATGACATTTATTTGTCCTCTATGTTTACATTAAAAAGAGCATCATTATTTAAATGATCATTTTTATGAGTACAGAAATTCACATATAAGTATAATAAAGTTCACACATGGAACAATAATTTTCCCAGCACAGGAAAAATCAATTTAGTGAAATTTGTTAGTTCTTAGAGGTTTATTTGCAAGACTCACACTGAGTACTGCCAACTATTTYGTAAATTTGGCAATTAATTTGAACAAAGTTAAAAGATCTTTATACCAACTTCAATTCCAAAGCTCTTAAAACTMGGATGATCTGGGTATCTCCTGTAACATTTTGCATCTCTGGCTTCAGATCCTGTGAGGGATGGATAGAAGACAACAGAACTGGATTCCTTCCACACTGTTGCCTGAGTTTTAGGTTCAAGCAAGTTGGAACAAGGACAAGTTTCTCAACATTTTTCCTCCTCCCATCTGATACAGTCTCTTGGCCACATTTTCTCCTTCCCTCAGTTTAAAAGCTGATCTTCATCTTGTATTTTCAACATATAAAACCAGGTTTGTCCTTTTTCTGCCCAATGGCTTTTTTCTTCTTTGAGGGAGAGGAATAGATACAGTTGCATTCATTACGGATAATATTGCTGCAGTATTTTCTTAAAATATGTTAGCTCTTCCTGAATTTTAAAAACATATTTATTAGAGCAGCAAAAATACTAATAACAAAAAAAGAAAAAAAAATTCCTTGTGCAGGAAGATCATACACAATTAAATTTCTTTAAAATACATTGCACAACTAGCTACGTTTTCATCTACTGATGAGATAAATATTAACAGTGAGAATAATCTAAGAAAATGGGAAAGGCAGAATATAATATCTTTGATTTGGCTTCATTTCATGGGCTTACATTTCATGGCTCAGAACAGTCTATTTGCTAGAACAAGTATAGATCAAGGAACCCAGAAGAAAAATTTATTAAAAAAAGGAAAGAAAAAGAGAAAAAAAAGTGATTTCTTAAAAGTAAGTTAGTTTTTGGCAAGTGATAGGGAAAAATTTATCTACCTCTAACATTTTTCCTTTGTCCTTGCTACATTTGCTAAAAAAAATGTACAGAAAAGAGGAAACTGGTTGCAGTAGTCAAGAGCATTTTTTCTGACATAGAACCAATTCTTTGYCCTATGAAGCACTGTGACATCTCATATGTAGAACACATATAAATAGACCAAGATGTRTCATTGATACTGACCTGATACCCTCATTTCTCTGATTACAGAAACACTCCATGTTGTAAAGCCACTCAGAAATTTTTGCAAGCAAAAAACTCAAAAAAGTAAGAAGGAAACAGAAATCCTAAAGTGCCTATATTATAACAAGTAGGAGCTGAGAAGCAGAAATACAATATTGCTCCAAAAGAGTAACACCTAAACTTGGTTTTCAAGGACACTTTTTAGACACAATCATGCAWAACAGAAAAGAGATAGAACAATTACCTAGCATTTTTTGGTGTTAATATGTTAACAAATTAATCCCCTCCACAATAATTTTTTAATAATCAAATAATTCCTTCCACAACAATTTTTCACATGTAGGTTAGGAGGCTTAAAAGCTTACAAGCAGGGATCTTCAGTGATCCCATTCTGCAGTGTCCCTATGAACAGGATGAGCTAGGACCCATGGCAAGAGAGCAAGAGGCTCTGGAGGGAGGTACTGCCTGCCTCTGATACTCCCTGCTATACTATTSCTCTTCAAAATACCTGAGCAGTCTTGTTCTTTTGTCTTTAGGCAGCATGTTAACTTTCTCCAAGTAACACAGAAAAGGCTAAAATACACGTACTGATAAAACCTTAAAACATTCCTGTAATCATTTTGATTCATTAAATCTTTTCCCTCCTTGCCTCAATTTTAGTTATTTATTAACATGGAAAAAATCAATTTTTCTAAAAGTAAAAATAACATTAAAATGTAATTTTCTACTAGAGCAATTTCCACTCATCTGACATTAAAACACCATTGTATTAGGATGYTTTTTCCCTCAAAGTGTTCCTACCATCCTTTAAAATTATCTTCTACAATACTTGTATGAATMAACACACTTCTCTTTCTTAATCTCTTTCAATCAGAAGTAGAACTGGCTCACAGGAGTAATACAGACTCCTCTTTTGCATCTCAATGAAATAATTAATTGCTTAAAAGGGCAAGAAGAAAGGCCCTTGTARCAACTATTTTCAACAAAAGCAAGAGGAAGCAAAATTATACTTTCATTCATGTTAGGGAATCGTGACTGTATTTAATATGCTCATCTCTGAAGGAGGTGAGGAAGAGTATACATCTTGCATACCAGAAAGAGATAGATGAAAAACCCTTCTGTGGGAAAATGCATATACTGTCTATTTTTCAGGTATCTATCAAATACCTCCTATTATTTATTCAAACTAGAGAATGTTCTGTCAGCTGAACTGGCAATAGTGTGAAAAGGAACCCACTGGGCTGTGCTAAGTGCTCAGYACATTGACTTATTTCTGATATCTGGAAAAAGAACAACAGGCTCCTCCACAGGCCTTGGCATAGAGAAATACAAGTACTCCATGACAAAACTGCCTCTGAAATGAAAAAATGAATTGTGGAGATCGTAAATAATACAGACAAAATCAGTCAAGACACATTGCAAGGCAGAAGAACAAAAAACCTTTGTATTGCTGATAGATCCCTTGGCACAAGGCACAGGACTAACTCAACACAGATAATGACCAGAAACRACTACAGCATGACTCTTTCTGGTAACTACTGATCAAATTGACAAGTTGGTAGTATAAAAATAAGATGGAAATAACCACAGTATCCCTGTCTAAGGAGTTTCACCTGTTGATCCCAATTAGCACCTGACCATGGGTACAAGGTGGAACAAGCACTGTCCTGTTGGATGAAGGGAAGTCAGGGAAGCAAAGGGTATCCCCATCAGCTAAGGGCATCTTCCTACTCTAAGCTCAGATTCTGGTTAAAGGAGCACTCCCACCCCATCCTGGCTGGTGTCTCCTGGCCAAAAATCTAAAGTATTCATAAAATAGAGATTTTCCATACTGCCTCATCTCAAATTCTGCCTAGAGATATGAGTTTAGGACTTTAGTTCATAGCACATTCATGTATCAAAATAATGATGAACCCAAGTAACACAACAAATACAATTGGTAAGTAAACAATGAAGAAAASAGAACCAATTCTGGCACATTTAATCACTGATAAGGAATCCAGCCATACCTGCAGTAAATTTAAATTATTTTATTTCAACAGTTCACAGCAAAGAAAAATCTGACTGTAAAGGTAAAAATCTTCTCAGTTTAKAACAACTTTGAACTTTATCAGAACTCAAGTAGGAGTCCAAAGTGTTAAATGAAAACTCAATTCATGCTGTTCCAAATCAAAGARTAGAAAAACAGTAGGAAAAAAATCTGAATGGCTTTCACCCTCTTCAGTTCTAGCTGATTAAATTCTATAGTATTTCAAAACAGAGTGATATTTTGATCAGTAAATACAGAAATTTTGATAGAGACATATTACAACTGAAGGAGACAAAACACATTCCCTGATGATGGCACAGAACTTAATTTTACTGAGTTATTACAAAAGGTAAACCAGACATTAATAGCTCAGCAGAAGAAACTAGGACAACTCCTGAAGAGGGTGTGTAATTCATGCACTCGAACTTTCAGGGAATAAGCAGTCTCTTTAAAGTCTGTATATACAGTGTCTCTGGGGATGAGATTGGTGAAGCACAGCTTGGCCATCAGCACCTGCCTGGACACAGCCTTGAACAGACTGCTTCAAATTCAGTGTTTGCTCCACTATAAACAAAAGGTCCATCTGCTTTATCCTACAAATTCTGATTGCTTTACATTTGTGGGCAGGATCCAACAACATTTAATAACCTAAATTTTCTTGATTTTATATTTTGCARTCAGTCTTAAATGACAAAATACTTACAGAAAACTAAACTAACTAAAATTTCTACTAAAGTAACACAAAGTGTTATTCCTGAAATATGGTTCTTGTCTGAACAATGGTACTCAGACACTCCAAAGAGATGAAGATATACTGTTTATTATTCTGCCTTCATAAAACAAGTCTTTATTAAAAACATACTTTATRGTGGCATCATATAAGCAACAAATGAAATGTGATTCAACTTGACAAAAATGTAAACATTTAATTAAAATAGATGAGTTAATCACAAAACAAGTTTACTTATCATGTAATGTAAAAAGATAAAGTAAATCATTAGASTATACATAAATGCATGTAACAYGTGTTCACACRTTATTCYCAGTGCTTYCCATTTTAATGTTCATGGTAGGATTGTTCACCATGAGGACTGATTCAATTAAGAAAAAATAATTGTTCCCTCTTCAAAATATAATGCTTTAAGACATTACACAAAGTAAAATGAARCTTCCTTTTGCTCACACTAAAAGTCCTCCAATTCTAAACCATTCTAATTAGGTACCTACTGTTTGATATAAAAGAATCGCTGAACTTCAAACAGAGGCACCTGCCAAAAATATTGGCTAGTGTTTAAAAACTCAGACTCCCTTCAAGCATTAGTGTTTCTACAGCAGTCCTTAGATGGTTTTAATCAAAATTTTCACACCAGACTGAAAACGTGATTTTTTTTATATGTAAATAGTAAAGTTAACCACTTTTTCTTTTCTTCTGTTTTCAACCTTTATATCCTTCCCCTAATTGTTTTTGAGCTGCCTAGCTTTTGAACATTAAGCATGTAGTCAAAAACTCCCTGCTTCCATTTGTGTRTTCTCTTCAGTTTTATGCTRYAATAACTGAACTYAAATTGACYTGTGACACTATATCCAGTCACTGGTACTCCTGAAAAYGTGAAAAAGGAACATAAAMCCACACTTGGTGTTCAGAGATGCTKTGTTTCCTGAAATACAATGAACACTGTGTGTGGATGCATACAAATTTATACATAAATATTGTGAAGGCAGTATTTTAATTAAAATAGTGATTTTAGTCACACAACAAACATTATAACTACCTTTTAAGTCTTCTCAGCCTTGCAAGAACAACTCTCTGACTCTTTAAAGTAATTATACACTCCAACAGAGTTAATGCATTACCCAGCTGCTGGCCACACATRCCAAGAGAAAGATTATTATTCCAAAGTTACAATAATTACTATACATCTCTCAATCTTTCAGTGCATCTGCATATTTGGAGTGTCATCAGAGGGATGAAAACCTCTCCTATGATGACAAGCTGAGGGAGCTGGGGTTGTTCAGCCTGGAGAAGAGAAGGCTCCAGGCAGACACAATTGCTCCTCTCCAGTTCTTCAAGAAAGCTTATAAGAAAAATGAAGATAGACTTTTTAGTAGTGCCTTCAGGAACAGGACAAAGGTAATGGTTTTAAACTGAAAACTTATAAATTCAGAGTGGGTAGAAGGAAGACATTTTTACAGTGATGGTGGCACAACACTGGAATGGGATGCCCAGAGAGGTGGATTCTRGAAATGTTTCAGATCTGGACGAGGCTCTGAGAAATCTGATCTAKMTRAAKATGTCCTGACCATTGCAGGRGGTTGGACTAGATGACCTTTAAAGGTCCCATTTAACCCAAATMATTCTGTTATTCTWCAATGGACAGAGCTAAAAGGATTCAAGCCACATCCCASAAGAGCCTGGCCCTCTATAAATCARTAACAAATTGCATTCATATTCCWGGCATGCAAATCACTGCAGCCTACAAAATGGTCAAAAAGCAAATTTCTGTGTTACAGCTCCACAAGAATTCCACCTGATAAAACKGAATTTTTCATTTAAGAGCACAGAATCACAGAGTCATTTAGGTTGGAAAAATTCTCTAAGATCATCAGGTCAAACATTTGTCTGATCAGCACATTGTCAACCAGACCAAGGCACTAAGTGCCATGTCCAGTCACTAAACACACAAAGTCACCCTCCTTCTCTTCTGCTGACATACCTGCACTATGTATGACTGTACCATCACCACTCTAAGTAACTGCAATCACAAGAACAACCTGTTGAAGAAAAAGACTGGAATAAAAGACAAAAGTAACCACAATATTTATCTACTTAGTATTTACATACTTTTCCTTTTTTATTTTTTACAGAACTTAAACTGTCTTATCAATTTGACACACTACATGGCCCAAAGATACATATCCATTTACAGGTTTCAGCAATAAAAAATAAAACATCCCCATCTGTGCTCAAGCCCATAGAAGTAATGCATTCTCATGTAAACCTCAGGAAAAAAGAAAAATTTTGGAAGAAGAATGACATTTTTCCATTCCCTTAAAACCTTCTAAAAATTCAGATTACTCTTCATGTATGTCCTTATTTGAATTGTTATCTCTACAGCCCTACAGAAGTGAGGATTTCCAATCAAAATAATTTGAAAATGGCACTTTTTAAAGTGAATTGTATTAAAAATGAAAAAAAAGCATGCAMATTTCTTCAKATAGGGGTATTGAATCTCTAGTATWTGGCAGAGAAGGCTTGAAACCAGACCAGACATATAACCTGTTATCAAAAAGCTTAAAGGTTTTGGTATTACCTGCCTTGCTCATCCAAAAAATAGATGCAGATCAAAGATTTACTTGGCAGAGGAATGGGAAGTATTTACTTACATCCACAAATATTCATCTACTTGTGCAATTTCCTACTAACTGCACAATCTGAAATAATTTGACGAGGGGAGGGACACACATTTAGCTAATGAGAAAGTAGTCATATTACAAGTTAATGTTTCTATAATTTCTTAGACGTCCATAAATTATTTCTTTAACTACACCAAATCTTTATAGCAAAGACTCAAGTACATTTTTTTTCCACYGGCAAATACAAGTGAAGGGGATCTCTGAAAATACATGCATTTCTCACAATATTTCCATGAAACCACGCTCCAGCATGTCATGCTGAAGAGTTACATTTACCTGAAAATAATTTTGGATGGCATTTTTGAATACAGTAAATTGTATCAAAAATTCTGAGTTAATTTAGCAAGAGAAAGAAAGATCAGCTCTCAGACCAAACCCATTTATCTTTGACTGCAACCAGACATGTTTTCTCATATGGTGATCTCTGTACATGTCAGTGGATTGGAATAACATCTTTTCCACCTGTTGTACTTCTATACTTGAACTCATTTTGCACCAAAATGCTGTGGGTGTCCTGGGGTTTTTTGAGTTTTTTTTTTGTTCTGAGAGGGAGCCTTGCAGAGAAGARCTATCAGCATATCATTTCAATTTGTTCCTACTGAAAAGGGTGCAAAGGGTCAGTTTCCAATTGTTCAGTTCCAGCTAGGACAAACACTTTATTAAAGCCACAACTTTACAAGAAAATATCACCATATAATACCTGAGGATACCTAATTGGAGTGACACCATGCTGAWAAGGCAGTGTTCTCATCCTTCCTGGGAACTCACATCTCTTAAAATGTGCAACTAATCTATATTCTAATGGCACTGAGTGGGGGATATCATTAAGAGTGACATTTATTACACAACTTCGCTGGCATCATAATTCAAATAGTACCAGAATGTACACCCACATAATTTGGCTTATACCTAAAAATTTAGTATTAAGATACCAAAATATGTTCAAGTCAATGCAATTTATCCAGAGATACCTATTGCAAAATACTACAATTTAATCTAGAAAGTTGAATATATCACTGGACTAAAATAATTCTCASTTTTCAAGTGTGGTCCTAAGCACCATCTATTCACACAAAACCTCTTTTTCAGTAGAGGAGAATCAATATTATGACAAATAACCATTTGTCAAGTCCTGCTAGGAGATGTATCCATTCTCCAGGCATGAATCTACTGGGACTGCTTGTTAACCATGGCAACTCTGGTGGTCTAAGCAGGGAACATGTCAACTTGYTTACTACTGAAATAGGTTTTTGCTTCTTAACAAATGTTTCCACTAACCAAAAAGAAAAAAAAAAGATAAAGTCAATGCATGTGTGTGTAGCTAAAAACATTTTTCCTAATGGTGGAAGTTCAATACTTGAGAAGCAGAGATAGCCTGAATTTAGTTTGGTAAGAAGAGACGAAGTCAGGAGTGTTCAAAGAGCCCAAATCTTTCTTTGAGACTATATATTGTGCAGTAATAGAGAATGAAGCTGAGAATGAGATCTGTGTGCAGTTCTTGATCAGATGCTTAAGTCTTTATACTTTGGTYGAGCCCATTTACCTACTTCACAAAATTAAGTAAACCAAGCCACAAAGTGATTTATTACTGTTACCTACATCAATGAGATGGATGCTATGAGGCTAATGTTGCTTCTACTCTGGAAAATCCAGGGATGAAAGGCACAGCATAAGCCCAAAGCAGTAGTAGCATAATTAAGTGTTCAATGWAAAAGCTATCCTGGTCTTTGAAAAACTATCTTTTGCTTTGAAACGTGTGAMTATCAACTTATTTCTGTATTAACTGGCTCTGCACAGTTATCCCAYACCACCATAAAAATTCCAGATGTGATACAGTACTTATATTTAGAAACACTACCCTTTGTCAAGTTAATGGTATTTCCAATTTTTAACACTTAATAGCACTTCTTATATTTAGAGAGTGATTATGTMTGAAGGTACACACATAAAGGTTTAACTCATTCATGTGAGTAGAATGAACTGCAATTTAAATTCAAAACTTGTCAGCTGGTGCTGAGTGAAGATGGGAGCTGCTGCCTACTTCTGAGGTTAGGACAAATCAAGTGTCAGGTTGGTCTCTGCATCTGTTTTCTGATGTCCTTTTTTAGTGATGCTCTTTAAAAAGCATTACTTTTTGAGGGGAGAAGGAGGGAAACACTACACCTTTTCTATAAATCCTTATAAAATTATAAAAAACTTCAGATATCTAATTTCATACAATCCCAGATATTTAGTTATTTCTTATATATATTAAAAAAACCCCAGCCCTTTCAATTCCTAAAAAAATACTGTAAGACACTCTAGCTAGTGGTTCTTTTTCTAACACTGCATCAAGATACTACATCTTGGCTTGACAATAACAAATTTCTCCTCRTAAAATTCAAGATGGCCTTCTTCCAAAATGAGTTTAAAGAAAAAAAAAAGGCAAAAAATCCACCAAGCTCTTGATAAATATAGCACCTGAAAGCTCTTATTCAAATTCCAGTATTTTATTAGTAGTATTAAAAACACACATTGAATTGTTATTATAAATAAGTTCTATATGTTTTCTTTGAAAAATGCCCTTATTAAATATGGGGGAAACAACTCCTGTTAAAAAAACATCTGGATCCAAATTATTAGATCATGAGATTGTTCTTTTTAAATATATTCTTCCAAGAAATGATGAATGTATGATAACAATTTGGTAAGTCATGAACTCCACAGACACCAATACTAGTCTATTCAATAAATGAAATATGAGTAAGCTGGAAATCTTGCATCTTAAAACTATAATATATTAAGATGGCATAATCTTTCAGGTAARTTATTTAAATCTTTTAACATGGCAAACAGCAAAAGCTTTTTAATGTTAATAATGAAATAATGAATACTCCTAGGTGCAAGAGACTCCAACTCCTGGGCTTTAAAAATCATGTCAATTAGTAAGAAACACCAGGAGCTAAATCCACAAAATTAGTTCCAGGTACCAACATCAGATATCACCGATATCCTCAAATTTCCCATTCAACTGCAACCTAATCCTTTACACAACTAAAACCTCCACAACMAGGGCATTTATGTACAAGACCACCTAAGTTCTAACATTCAGACACTTGCACCCACACTAATACCTTATAAAATAAAGCAACTTCCTCCCCAAGCTTGGGGCAAAATGTAGCTAGCCATAAGAAGATCACTCTGTTTCAAGGACGTAGTTATTTTCACATTGCTGTTTTCAAAAAGTTATTTAAATGTAGATGCTTTTCATCCCAGGAGGTTGCCCTAGCCACCAGGCTTCTGAGCTAAATTTCTCATTKCCTATCAACTACTTTACTCTGTAAGCTCAACCAAATACTCAGTATAAGGAATGGGGAAAAGGAGAAGGGAGTCACCAATGGTATTGCAATGACAGAAAGCAGGATTTAAACCACACTGCAGCCACAGGTACGTTTTTCCTGAGAAGAACTTTCTCAAAATTGAACATGATGACAACTTTGAGTCCAAACCATTGAGTATGTGAGCAGAACTCCTGGCATACACAGTGTGTCTCTGCCAAGATACAGGAGTATCTGGGAAGAAATCTTCAATGGCAATRTCCTGTTTGTCCTGTGAGTAAATCTAAGAAGCCATCTCTCCTATTAAGAAAACTTTTGTTTAGCTTTGTCTKATTTCTCTTAACAAAAGCCTGGCTACCCAAATATCAAAAGAAAGTACACCCAGTGAGAAAGCAAAGGAGGGAGAGCCACCCAATTATCTGTGGGGAGAAAAGAAAAGCTGTGCTGCTAGCCTCAGCATTTCCTACTGTTTTTCTTAATTCACTCCCTGCCAGCTTGCAAGTTCCTAGAAAACATGGGGACCTGGGCACCAATTCAAGACTTGTGATAAGTTAAATCCATAAAACTACAGGACTTCCAGAAAAAGTCACGTAAGTGCAAACTGCAGATCTTCATCATTGAAGCTGGCACTTCAACTTTGTAGGCGCCACATTCCCTATACTATATCATACAATGACACTCCTGCCTTTATTCATGTCAGAGTAATCCCATCTTTGAAGAAGCTGAGGAGCACGGACCCAATCTTGTACACTACACACTAAAATATCAACCCTGGATCTGTTTCATTCCTACCACATAATTTCTGGTTTATTTACTTCATATCAATCCATGATCACAAATTCTCCCTACCTTTCACATTTCAGGAAAGAAGAATTCAAATCCCAGAAGGATACTGTAAATATGTTTTAGCAACAGCCAATTATATTAACTAACCACAACTCTSCCATCATAACTCTCACACAAAAAGTAAAAACAATTATTGCTAAAACAATGTGGCAGAGAGATTATTTTATCTTTCCAGGTATTCTGGAGGCTAAATGTAAAGATGAGATCATAACCCTAAATAATTATTAAGAAATTGAAACAGAAGAATTGATTTCTTGCTAGTATAAAAGATATCATGATCACAATGCAATTACAACACCTTAAGTCAAGCTATACGTTACACCATGTTTGCTGTAAAAAAATGTTACTTGAAACTCACAAGACAGCCACTATGCAACTCCCTTTCAGCATCCTAAGAAGCTTAAAATCTCAGGCTCAGAGAAGGAAACCAATAAGGAAAGAGAAAAAGGTCATAGAAGTACTACAGAGAGAAAAGGAAAATAATTAATTTGTAAGCAAGCAAAATAAATTAATACAAAAACGTTGAGTTCACTGAGTTCTCTGCTCTTCTGGAAACAGTCCTACATGTTAGACCACAAATAATCTGAAACGGATAACCAGTCACACAAAACATATCACAGCTCAAAAGCACTTGGGGAAGAACATAATACATTTGTGTGTCTCTGAGGAAAATATCCTGAAGGACAAAAATAGAATACTCTAGATATAAATTAAATAGGGGATGCTGTGTTGTTTTGTATTCTGGGGGTTTTTTTCCTCATTACACAAATTGCCAGACCTAGAGCTTACTAAGAACAGCCTGAAAACTCAAAATCCTCAATGGCACATGCTACATCACTTACAAGTGAGATTTAAAACATAAGAGGTCAGTAAATAGGAAAATCACTGAATAATTATTTATGGTTCTAATGTCAATTTAAATTAGCTGTTTGGGGTGCCATTTTTTGTGGTTTTTTTTTGGTCCTAACATATATAAGGCGTAGCAGAAAAATTTAGAAGTATATATTATTCTACTTTAGCAGAATAGTTCTACTAAATTCTAAGGTTTTACCCTCTTTTTCATTGTYGAAGCAATCCAGAAGGTTTTAATTTCTGCACTACTCAGAGTAAAATGCATTCTTCTTTGTTAGTGTTGTTTCCTCTGTCAAATGCAGGAGSTTGATGAATGAATGGCTGGAAAAGCCACCTAACTTCACTGTTGCTGCTGGAACACTAACTTTAGCTCTGTCAAAAGCCATTCTGTAGCTTTTCATAGTAATGTTCAATGCAAGAAATGTTCCACCTAACTAAACTGATTATTACTTTGTGAAGGTAGAAGTTAATTTATTCAACAACATATTTAAAATATGACAAACCAGAGCACTTAAGACAGTGATGCTGTAACTTACATCCAGTTCAAAAATGAATAGCCATTAAGGGAAGAAATGTTAGTGAAGACTTTAAAAGCTCAAGAATTACATTTGTGTTCTTCTGTTACATTATTAACAAGAGCAATAAGAATGAAGTCACAATAATATAAATAATTTAGTTTTTTCTGTAACCTAGTTTGTAGCTTAGCAGGATGAAACTAAAAAAGAAGAAAAAATGRTTTATAGTCCAAAAGATTTCAATGTGAACTAACTGAATTTCTTATACAAAGCATTTCACATTAAGTACTATTAAATATAATTTCATATTAAATATGGTAACATAATAATTATTAAAATTGTTGCATTTTTTCTTATAATTATAAAAAGATATGTTGACAAGAGGTTTCTAAATGCTTAGCTTGTGGAAGCATCACTGAGCCAGCATCAGTTTACACAGCTAAATAATCCTCTGCCAGGTAATTATCAAACCAGCTTTTAAAATACCGTTGAAGTACATTTTCCAAAAGCCTTGGTWGCCTTTCACTAATTCAGACAATAGAAAAAGGTTTCCTAGTTTTCAAATTAAACTCCTCACTCCAAATGAAGCTGCTGGAGAAAAGTGAAAAAAACAATTAGCTGCTAATAACTCTGTAACATTCTTCTCTTACTGTCCAGTTCTCTCCCCTCTGGGATAAGCAAATCCAACTATTTCAAGATTTTGGGGAGCTACATTTCCTAAACTCTGTAGTACTATTTATAGTTCTTTTTTAAGGCTTGTTCTTCTATAAAGTTTCTATAACAATCTATAAAAAGTTTCCCAAAGTAGACACAGATRAGCACAAARCACAAGATGATCCAGCCTTATTACAGCAGGAGCTTCACTAGGTCAGAGAGACTATGCTCCTTTTCTGCAATAGAACTATTGTTAAGTTAACATTTGTCCTGTGACCTCCAAAACCACTCACARGTTGTATTTTCCCATGCTATCTTGTGTATGGTTTCTGCATTAATTTCTCCTTCTCAACACTGGTTGTCACTGTATTTTCTGAGTGGATTTTAGATCACCTAATATGCTACAGACATCACAAACCCCAACTTCAGCCAAGGTGTCTGCAGCATCCCCTCACTGACCACGTACCCAGGCCCCCRTGTTACAAAGATGGGCCAGCTCCAGTACCTGGGAAGTTACAGCAYAAGTAGATCTAGGACTGCACTTGTGACACCTCCTCAGCCTAACAATGAAATGGTTGTTTAGCATTCTCAAGAGAGCAGTTTCAGCTAGGAAGACAGGTAAAGATTTATCTAATCCTAYTTCCTTATATCATTTATGAGAACCCAGTAGAAGACAGAATAAAAAGTAACAAAAGATACACAGGTCATACTCATTGCTCAACATTTATCCTGAAGGATGGACTCCTTGCACCATTSCCACACAACACACACTTAAAAGTAGGGCATAAACCAATGGCTGTGCACTGGTTTCCAGGAGTGCAACAGGGCCTGGCACTGTTAAGACAATCATGTGAAAAACATTAAGCTGCAKCACCCTGGGGAGAAAAACTTCATAGCAACATAGGCTCTCTGCAGCCTAACCCTCATTCTGACCACCCTGCTGAGCTCCAAGCAGAAATACAYGCTTACATACACACCTCAGCAGACTCCAGCTACCAAACTCATTTGAAGTATTTGAGTTCTGTGATTTATTTTAAAAATATGTCACCATCATTTAGATAGATGGTGGCAAAGACAGCTCAATCAAAGTAATGTACTGTAGGGGATAGCTCATTTGTCTTGGCTTCCATATTCTTAAATGCATTTAAAGAGTCAGAAGGAAGCTTTTATGACATGATCCTTCCAGCCTTGCCCTTTTCCTCTGGATCTCTGAGAAGAGATTTCTCAAATACACACAGAAACAGTTTTAGTCAATTACCTAATTCAAAGCACAGGCTGGCAAAGCGATGGCTCAGGAGAAAGGAGCAAGAAAAGCCAAGTTTAGAGAGGGGTACACCTAGACTTCCAGAAAGGTGGCAGGTGTATTAGTCCCTGGAGTAGGCAAAATGAAATGGGAAACCATGAAGACAGAAGAAAAATAAAAAGTAATTTTTTAAACTTTTTTTTTAAACATTCTGCCCCACCCCCTTYTAACTAAGCTGCTCCCACAGTGATAACTGTAACAACCTGCTTTTTTCGCCACCTCTCTATAGAATTCAGGACATTTTTCTCCAAAAAAGCAAATTTTAGAATACTCCACTGAAAAAAAAAAAGGCAGTTTTAAAGGCATGGTTTATTAACAGTAATTTTTACAGCACAAAGAATAAACTAACAGAAGATTTACACAATTCATCGGACAATTAAATACTACTGTAATCAGAGCTACCTTCTCACCAACCACTTCAAACAACTACAAACAATAAAACTTTAATTAAAAATCAGTTAAGATATTTACCTGAACATGAAGAGACAACACAGTTTTACATTAATGCATCTAATTAATASAGCTGGTGATACAAAGAACAATCTTATTTTTATAGAACAGAACACCAGTTACTACCTTTTAGACCTTTTCCACAGGCAAAATTACAGACTTAAAGAATAGAAACACTGAATGAGGAACACAGTTCTGAGGAATACTTTTTGGCTTACAAATTCTACAACTGAAATATTTTCTAATCTAGAAGAAATAAAAAAAGAAATTAATTCACTAAGGAAACAGCTTCTGTTGAGATGATTTATTAGAAAACCCGATTCTACTAACTCAGATAAAATAGTTTCTGAGACTATTTTTTAAAATTTCATCTAGTTTGTGAATTTTAGATTCATTTACCAATTAAATGTCCAATTTAACCAATGCAATCAGAATCAAATGGCGTCAAGAATTACTATATTTTCAACATTGTCTTGAAATGCAGGGAATTGCCCGTCTAATTCCATCTTCTGCATTTACATACATTTTTTAAAGTGTAGCTGGTTCCTGTTTCTTTATCACACATTATGTGTAATTTTGGGTACATGGCTTAAAACCTTTGAAAACTTTTCAGATTAAATTACATATTTGGATAATAGAGGCATTAAAGCACATAATGCAGAAAAAAATCATAATGCAGTAAAAATGCTTCTGGAGGTCCAGGTTATTAGAGGAAGTATAATAATTTTRTCATTCAAATACTTGGAACCTTTTTTGAAAGRCTCAACAATACTTCAGTAAAAATTCTCTGAATATCTACTGCCAATGTAAAAAGTATTCAAGATACTGAGCCTCCTGCTAAACCATAAAAAATATACCCAGAACTTAATATGTGTTCTCAATTCAGTTATTTCTACTTGTAGTTTGATGGGTCTCTTCTATTCCTATCGCTTATGATAAATCTCTCATTCTATGATGAGCTCATTTACGTCACTCACTCTCTTCTTGGTGCCCACAACCCTTCTCTTCCCAGTTTCTGCAAGCATCCTTGTTTCCTCAGGAGTGGAAAGGGCCTGAATTCTAGTGTGTTTCTTTGCTTTCTATTTGAAGCCCCCACCCTCCAGAGAGCYCCAGACACTTTGYTTCCATTCAGCAATTTCCTGACAAKGAGCAGAACAAACCTGACCCAATTCGAGAGGTGTTGCCAATGCTTAACAAAACACTTGGGCAAGGTAACAGACAGGTCCAACTGAACATARTAGAACTTACTGTGTTAACAAAATTTTAAATTTCACTCTCAAAATACGTTTTTCCATTTTCACAACACATTTTGCTGATATTAGTTCTGCACTATACAGAGCTCTCCAGTCTATGCTGAATCATTTATCACAACCACAAAAGCTATAATTTTTAGGGCAAAGTCCACTATGGAGGTGGAAATTTCTTAAATTATATGGCAAGGTTACAGCAGCACACTGACATTTTATGAAGAAGTAAGGTGAAATCACTACATTTAATATAGAGGCAAAAAACCTAAATATACTGGGTTTAAAAAACAAAAACCAGCAGCATCCTAAGAAGATTCTAGTCACTGACTTCACTGCACTAAAACAAAGGATAAAAGAAGTTTTCATCCAGACTACAGAGTCTCTTATCAGTCTTAACACAGTTTAACACAGGTGGCCATTGTCCATTTGGTTCAYATTCAACTGGAGAAGAAAAGTAAGTTGACAAACTGGATGAAATCTCCAGGCAACATGGAAGAAGTTTAAAAGGAGAGCCTAGMCTAAGAACAGATGAGGAGCCTGTTTCACAACAGAAGATCCAGTTAGCAAGGTAACAGCCTGAACCACCTTCACCTGAGATGGGAATGATGTGATAGATGTGTCTGTGTGACCCACATGTGACACCTCAAGACTAAGTTGCAGCATTGTGCCAAAACTTACACTAGCTCTCTTTGGTCTCCCAACAGGAAATATAGGCATTATGTTTAAGCTGCGAAGCTTTCAAAATATGTGAATTATCTTTCTTTACYCAAGTATCAATAATGG
The DNA here is from genome assembly GCA_902810485.1 of Alauda arvensis. Lineage (NCBI taxonomy): Eukaryota > Metazoa > Chordata > Aves > Passeriformes > Alaudidae > Alauda > Alauda arvensis. The sequence goes on along the minus strand of CADDXX010000312.1, from coordinate 337,997 downwards.
TTTTCAGCTGAAAAACTAAGTATTTGTCATCATAGTCCTTGTATCCTCAAATTTACCAATATTGTCTKGATGCTGCAAAACAAGATCTTCAAGGGCAAACCAGACTTATCTGTCTTTCCTGAGGATTTTTCAGTTTGGTTTTTTCTTTCTTTGGTGCATTGCAGAGAGCAGGTGGCAGGGAGAAGGAGAGGGTAAAAGGTAAAACTGTGCCTCTGTTGGTGAATATTAAGAGCTACATGGAATTAATATTAATTTTCTAGGTGGATCTTGTTTTGGAATCAATAGGTGTTATTCTGCAGTATCACACCAAAAAAAGTCCTTTGTCATTTAAAGATTTTTGTCACATTACAAAAAAAAAAAAGTTACAGAAAACATGGAAGAAAGTGCAACATCTGAACTTCCTCTTGCCAACACTGTATTTTACTAATACAAACAAATGTATCACTCCTGGGTTATGTTACACTAAAGTTTTATAGTAATGCAARATAACAGCTTTCTAAAGAAATTAAGAAAAAGACAACAGTGGCACATTTAGTTTTCCAATTAACAATAGTGTCAAGATACATTGGCAGTAAAAGTTTAATAAAAGTTGGATTGCAGCTACTTCCTGAGGCTTATGAGGTGTCTGTAGCATTGCACCACAGCACAGCATATCAGAACACAGTGAGACTGTTTACCCTGTCAATCACTTGTCAATCTACCCAGCTTTCTACAAATACCCCTTGTATTTGGAAGCAGTTTCACAAACCTCAGTAATTAAAATTTTTAACACAATAATAGACACATTTAGCAAATCTACCAAACTAAAGCARCTAGGATGCACAAGAACAAAATGTAATGTCATGGTTACATTTGGGCAATTAGTTAAGATATAAAAATCCTATATAACTATTCAAAATACATGTTTATTTTTTTCAGGTACTATTTTCATTTGTCTTGGCGGATTTTTTCAATATTTTATTACTAAGCATATGTGTGTGTGTGACTTCAAAGTGAGCAAGTAATTTGTTTTTCTCCTGCACTGTATTCTTCTCATAGGAGAAGTATTTTACACAAAGCATGTTGGAATCATTTATAGTAAAGAAAGCTAGACTTTTTTCATTTTTCATTAAGAATGCAGAAGAGAATTTCCACGAGAAAATGTCATTCTCTAGAAAAGACAGAAATCTAGACATCACAGTGTCTATCAGCTGAGCTCACAGTAAAAATAACTTGCATGTAACATCATGCTGAGGTTCAGGACAGTGATGAGAAATAATATACTGAAGATATTGAGAAGACAWTGCACCCAAGAATTTGATGACTTTGATAACAGAAGTATGGAAGAAGCATGACTAAACATGATATCCTCTGGGATCTGACAAGTTATACAAGAAGAATAAGTGTCATCAGAAATTACTGCTGATATATTATCCATTAAATTATCCCCTACTTCTTTGCACTTGATTTTTTCTTTCATTGAWCCATGACATGTAAAAAGGGGATTTGACCAGTATAAAGCTCCTCCTGACTGCCCAGGAAAGTTAATCTGGAACCCTGTCAAATTACAGGTTTGATTGCAATATGCAGTCAGCATCTGTATTGGTGAGGAAATAAAAATGTCTGTACTGAATTACCCTACCCTGTGACTCTGGGTTCAGGTTTGGCAAGCTTACGTCTCCCAGAGAAACTAAACCYCTGCAGCTCTTGCAGCTGGCCAAACAAAACATCAGTCCACAAAAGCAGGAGAAACAGTAGCATCTTTTTCCCAATACAAATCTAATGATGGTTTTGTAAGTAACAACCATCTAAATTCAGAGATGCAAGGTGATTTCTTCATCTTGTACATAAAGCAAATATGCAGGAATCATAATCTGCATTTTCAAGTGACCATATACAAAAATAGTTATCTAATTTGCCAAATTTCTTGGTCCTGATTCATGATACAGCTTCACTGTTTGGTGAAGCTGCACCATGAAGAGTYTGTGATTTCCTTCTTAGAATCATTTTACCCATTTCACACTGAGAGAATGAYTGAAACTAGCAAACAACTCAGGGATTGAGAATAATCTGAGAACAAACAATTAGCTCAGTCAGACAGGAAACCATATGTACATTATAATAGTGCTAGCTAGTACTGTGACAGGAAAAAAGTAATCTGAAAGGACCAGAAGGTTTCTGAATTTCAAAGAAGCATATTCCAACAAGACTGCCATTCACTTTAGAGACAATGTCAACTACAAGGACATTGATCAAGTCAACAGATCAATTAATTATAGGGCATTAAAAAAATCTGCTGGGCTAGAGCTGGCACTGATGGAAGTGGAAGAGTGAGGAAGATTGAGTTCTTCATGATGAAAAACACACATCTTCCACCTACAGACACATCACTATTTTTCAAGATTCACATGCAATTTGCAATATTGTTTCCTACATTTTTCCTATGCTTCCCTTGGCACCAGATTTCATTAAGATGCTGGCAGTGCCATCTGCAGCTCCATGAGCACCTCCTCTGTCAACAGTTTGATCTCAGATGAGTCATTCAGCCTGGGCTAGAGAGCAAGCAGAAAAGCCTCTTAAGCCTGTGCAAATAAGTCAACTCAATGAGCTGCATTAAACACCTTGCAAGAAACAGGCAGTCAAGTGAAGAAGGCAAAAACCTGCCTTTACCACAGTTTGAGAGTCTAACCTTGAAATTTTGAATTTTAAGTTCTAAAATTCTAAAATGTGGCACAGCCCACATTCCATTGCAAAGTCCTGCACCATCACTGAAGACAAACAAAAGACACATCCTTCCACCCAGCAATACAGCTGTCCCTAACCTTTGGTAGAATTATCTGGAGAACCTGATGGAAATAATCTCTCAGTTGCCAGTGCTGATACTCACAGTGGCATCAGTATCATATGTTAGATATTCACTACTGGACATGACTTCATTTAGCAGAGAAACTAAGCAGAACATTTAGAAAAAGCTACCAAAACATATTTATATGGAAATTGCTTTTATCAAAAAGTAGCAGCAGAGGTTGCATGAAAAAAGGGATTCACAAAAAAGTTAAGACCTTTCTGTTCTAACAATAATTTTCCTTCTTTCTGAGTTAAGATTTTTTGGCTCAGTCTGACTTGAAAATTACTTGAGGATACAAAAACAAAAGAACAAAAAAAAAACCAAAAAAAAACCAAAAAACAAAAAACAAACAAACACCAAAAAAAGCGCCAAGCATGGAATTATAGTTTAAGTTAGTAGCTGAGGAGCTCAGGGAAGCTGTCAGTAACTGGCTCAGCATCCACAAGGGGGAGCCTGCCCTTGGGAACAGAGCTGAACTCTTGCTCTCATTAGCCAGTTTACGGGCGTCGGACAGCTCACCAGTCCTCCACAGGCTGGTACAGAACATTTTCCACAAGTTTTAGACTTCAATCAGGGCTGGTGTTTGCATAAGAGGAGAGTCACAAAGAGGGAAAGCAGGAAGGAAGCTGAAACAAATCAAAAAATGGGGATGTGACCTTTACAAAGTGAATAGATATATAACCTGTCTAAATACACTGATTTTCAAAAGGAAGAACCAGCCCAGGGAAACAGGARTGGAACACATGTACCCAAAAGATATATTTCTTATTTATCTTGGTTCCTATAGCATGTCTATTTCCACTTCTAATCTGCTTGGAAATGACTAATTATTTGTTAGTATTTCCATTTTGGAACTATTTATCTTCATAGCCATGGTAATACATTCACATAAAGGCATCAGAGCTGCCAAATTCCTTCATTACAATTTGGATCATGGTGTACAGGCTGGGGTGTTGGCACTTGCATCTCACTGGACCCATAACAGCAGACACTCATCATCATCAAGTCATTATCACATTTTCCCTTTGTGGCTGTGTTTATTTTAAGAAATTCCCATGTGTTCAAACACTACCTAGGCTTACTTCAGGGYACCAATTCTATATAAAACTTCAGCACAAACAACTATTTCTTTACTTTCCCTTTACAGTTCATACATCCTGGAGCAGTTCCTACAGATTCATCTCTTCAACAAAACATCCAAAAACAAAAAGCAGAAAACAGACAGAAAACTGTATTTATCATAAATATTTTAACCACACCCCCTTGCTTTCCCCCCACAGAAAGTTACTAAGTTTCCTTTCAAAACTAGTTAATCCACACCACATTTTCTTTTTTTAAAAGTCTCATATTTGGAAAGTTTTACATAGTGTAATCCTCTCTAAACATTACACAACCTCAAAAGCACTGCTGATAAAAACTATACACAGCAGGATGTGGTTATTAAGCAAATAAAGTAAAACAAAGCATTGATTAAAATGTGATTTCTGATTATACAATATTTTCCTCCAGTAAGGAATAGAAACCAAATTCAGAACATCTTTTCAATCTTATTTTGGACCACCCAACTGAAATACTGAGCAGAATTCAAGTMGTTTGGGTGTTTTAGTTACTAGTTGTAGCTTTCCATAGTGTTTATTCTCCTTTCTATATGGAAAGAAAAGTAGACCTTGGGTTTTCTGTATCTTAGAAAAAAAGACATTCCTAGCATACCCAGGGAAATTCATTAACCAAAATGATGATGACCTTACACTTGAGCAGTACAGATATAGAGATTATCTTTTGTTGGTATCTTTCATTAGGCATATCAAAACTGCTTGTCCTYTTTTAAATACTTGCCAAATTTATATGGAACCTGCACTATTATTGGGCAGAATAAGATTACACTATTAAAGACTTTTCAGCAACTGTYACACTTAGCAARCTATTTGAGAAGTCATCTCAAGTTYAGAAGCCAAAATAAAATACAATGGACAAATACAGTCATACAGCCATAATTAAATAATGCAAGTAAGGTGAACAAAACACATTAACAGCAGCAGACTTTCTTACAAAAGCAGCAGACTTTCTTACAAAACAATCCCACCCACAGCTAATCATGCAAAAAGGAGGCTCTGAACACTGTTACAGRAATCTAGTTTAAGTTCCATTTTCAACAAAGTGCACAGTTAAAAAGCTGTACATTTCTAAGGAACTATACACTGAAACTACAGCATCACATTCTTATTCACTATATGAAGATATTAGGCTAATTTCCAAATTTGTGTCTCATCCTTCAAATAATAACACAACATTTAATGGACAGTTATTTTTCTTAACTATTTTCTTTTGGCGAAGCAGAGACATCTTTTCAAGACAGACATCTCCACCTTTATTAGCATTTTCTCTTTGACTACTTCTCAAAGACTAGGATTTGTTTTGGTTCTTTGGGGGGTTGTTGTTTTTGTTTGTCTTAAAATGTTAGTATCTTAAACAGTAATAGTGAAGGCCCAAAGAACTACCAGTGCTAATGCATCTSCATGCCCACACATCCCACAGTAAGGCCTTGCTGTATGTATGAAAGGCTGAGYTGTGAGCACTCAAATTCCTGTTCCATGGAATACACAAAACTGAGTGGTCATGCTAATAGTGCTTTACTTCAGGAAACAGACTTTGAAGCCTTATACTGCAACAGGAACAAAACTATGGTTTTTACAAAATGTTTTCTACTTTTGTTTATTCAACATGCAACAATTCTTATGCACCTTAAATTTCTCTAGAGTAAGCATGTGAAATAATACATTTTTCTGCCAGCACTGAAAGGCTCCCTGGGTCTCAATCCCACATTAAAAAGTATTATGGTAACCTGCAGCTCTTTTAAGACAAAGTCTTCCCTGGACAAAMAGATAAATCAGCAATCACCAGATTCCCAAGTATTTGTGACTTTCAGTTAAATGTTAACGTTTTCACATGTCAGAATTTATTCCCTACTACCAACTCACTRTCTAGAGTGTAAGTAGGTATGAGAAGCACAGCTGGCCAGCAGTGCTGGCTCCATCTCACTCCTTTTCACCACCCCAGTCAAATACATTACATGGAGCACAACGCTGCAAGCTGTCATTCTTACTGCAAGGAAGAATTAGGCTCCTCTCCCCACCTGGCACCTTTTGGATGAAATCATGATGAAGAGAGCTTGTAACAGAATGGTTTGGAGATCAGCAATGAACAAAACAAATCACASAAAAAGCTTTGATTTTCAGCTACTACAGAGAAAATCCAACACCCCTGTTACACCTAAATGTTAAATCTTGTGAATTTATTATTCCAGCAAACTGTACAGTTCTATTTCTTTAATAAGAATTTGTGTATCTGGTAGAATTCGTATTATTTTTACTTCAATGCTGAATATACACCAGATGATCATTCTTAGGTCACCCATCTCAAAAACCTGCAGAAATCTTTTCTTGACCAATCAACTTCCTAGTTCAACTACATTTCTCCCAGTTTTGTTTTTTATTCTTCCCAACATATAAGCACACATGATGCTGATGCTGTTTTGCTATTCCACTCATATAAATAAAGCTAACAGCACATACTAATTTTAAAGCCCTCCCTACAACTCGTATCCATTTCTGTTTTCTTTCATCTGTCTGAAGAAAAAKACAAAATAGGTTTTGCAACCTGATTCATAAGAGCAGGAAAAAACCCTCAGTTTAGCCAAAATATTAGTGAAATATTTTTAATGTTGCAATAAAATGGAAAAAAATCCATTTGAAGTGAACTTCCCATAAAATTAACCAGCAAAGCAAACCACATCACCATCAGTTTTGCAAAACTCCATAACAAAGTTAGAAATATTTTCTTTTCCATTTCCTGCAGTGCCTTTGATATGTACACATGAAATGGGATGATGTTGTTGTTCAACGCTGCACATTTACAGCTATTATTAAGTCTCTCAAAATGGTTTTTCCCCAGTGATTACAATTATAAGTTTGCCACATTCTGCATTTCCCATATTGTCCAGTGTATATCCACAGAAGAAATAATTCCAGCATACTTTTTTTTTTTAATTTAAATCCCTCACTATTATTTATTTCCTCTAYCAAAATTTACTGGTGTGCTGTTTAAACAGTTCAGATCAGCAACCAATAGACTACAAAACAATGGACCAAATAAATACTTCACCCCAGTATCTAAAACTTCAGGAATACGTGGCACAATTGGCCATGCCCCCAGCAGCTTTGAACAGAGCATATAATTTTATATGCAAGAATTCAAAGGTGATAGTACACTGCATGTTGCAAAACTGCTTCATCTAAATATGGCATGCAAGTTGAACAAATTTTACCAACASTAATCTTTATTACAGATCTTAAGAACAGTTGTACAATTTTCTGATTGTTTCCTAGTCCAAGATTTACAACATGGTGAAAGATTATCTTCTTTTACACATATAGAGCCACTGTTATCAGCCAGAAAAGTGAAGATGACCTGGTGGCATTTAGACCCTCAAATCTGAATTTGTGTGGCTACCCTCACTGGCAAACCAAGGACAAGCAGAACKGTGGTTATGATTTTGTTATAGTTGAAATTTAAATTTGGCATCTACTAAACTTATGTACAAAACTAAAATCTTGCTGTGAGACATCTCTGTACTCTGTGCCAAATGAACAGTTTGGGCTTCTGCACCTCTGACACAAACACTATACTAGAGATCAATGGCAAAGCATTCCTCTAAAGATTTGGTAGGCTGTCCACTTCACAAAAGTTACATTTTGTCATTTTTAGAAATGACTCTGACGTAAAAAAGTAGTGCTTTTTGAGTGGTATTTTTATTCAGTTGTAGGCACATAAGTGACAAGGAGAGTACTATTGCTGTAACAAGTTAAGGCATAGGAGAGTTACACAGAAATATTTGCTCTACTGAATTTCCTAAAATCTAAAAGGGAATTAAGCCTCTTGCCTTTTTGCAAAGAATGCACAATTCATAAAGAATACAGAGAATATGACAGAATCAATTAATCATTGACTAGATTTAACATTTACACAGAAGTAGTAAGGACCAGATAGGCATTTTCTCAAGTCTCAGAAATTATCACAGCTTTCATGCACTATACATATGTGTTAGTGACATTTTTTTAGTTAATCTAAGTAACTTTCTTCAGTTCTGCTAAGTTTTTCATRTTCTTTTCTCCCTCTTTTAGATGCACATTTACATTCTTTTCTCTCTAATAAGCCTTCCATAACTTTGTRTTCAAAGAAGCAGCTATTACAAATCTAACTTCATTATATTAGGTGTTATCCTATTTTYATTGCAACTCTTCCCTGTGGGTCTTATCAAACTCAATATGCAACCTTTGCAGTTTCAGCATCACCTATCTCAATTGCTGCCAGCTATCCACCACTCCTACAAAAAGCCACAAAAGTGGGAAAAAGAAGAGTTGATGTTTCTTCTGTCTTCCCCATGTTAAAAGCACTGAACAACTGCCACCAAACCTCTCCTTGTACACACTACTTCATAAAGTATGAGCAAACCTTTCTTACAATTGCATGGATTATACATTCATAGCAAAACTAAAAATACCATTGAACCGTCTGGACAGAAGGAGAAATGAAAAGAGGCAAAGATTTTCTCTCTTATACATGTTACCCTGAAAATCCTCAAGGAGTGCTTAACTGAATGGATTACCCCCCCAGTTCAGCCCCTTATTTCTTCCCCCTAAAGACTAAGGGCCCTGGAAAGAAGCCCTCAGAGTGTGGTCCTTTAAACRCCCTTGAGCCAGGGAGGGCCTGCACCTGGGCTTGGCTGTAAAGATGAAAAGAGTTCTGCAAGTCCCAGCTTTATTCCCCATGAGGTGGGTCTGAACAGCCATTAGCAGAGCAGGCCTCTCAAGTGTCTGAGGGAGAGAATAAACCCCGCTCAGCATTCATAAGCAGCCTTTCCCAAGCAAAACCACCAGCCCTGGCCCCAAGCACCCTTACAAGGATCAGGACAACAGTCTGGGCTGTTCATCACTGCAGCCCTGGCTTCAGCTCTTCTCCAAGACCAATGCACTTTGTCTACTGGCACTTTCCTTACCATAATGAGAGTCCTTTTAATTGGTACTTAGATAATGTGTGTGACCTTCCCACCAGGCCTCTGAGTCCCAAACAGCTCAGTGTAGTCTCAGYTGAAGTTTGCTGGTCTGTGAGTAGAAAGTGTAGCCTAAGTTGTCTGACATGCATTGCTCATCTTAAACACTCACCAGCACAGCAAACCTGCAGGCTCTACCAGGACTGAGAAGAGTCAAGCCACACATAGTACAGGGTAAGCCTTTCTTATCTATCCTAAGCGTGTCCTAAGGCTCCTTCATCCAATGTGTCAATTAATGGATATTGCAGAAATGTTTTTCAATTAAAAACACTGAAGACTGAAATTGCAATACACTTTTTTAACTCTCAACAGTCAAATATTTGAGACAAAAGCAAATGCAAGTCTCTATCTGAATATTAAATTTCAACTTAATATATTCAGAGAAGTTTGAAAAACTTTAAGATCCCACTGGCAGATAGAAGTCTCACTGCAGCTGTAATATTTCATCAAGTGTTAGATGGTTTATGTCAGTTGTGCAAAAAGAGGGAACATTTACTGTATCAGCAAATTCCATCTGTGTTTTCTAACTCAGCTATTGACATGTGAGAAGGATATGATCAACAGGAAAAACAAAAAACACAAATTTTGGATCATCAATAATTGACTTAAGTTGAGCTGGGCTTTTTATTATTATTCTCTTAACATGCTTTAAAATTGTGGGGTTTATTCCCTGAGCAAAGACCAAGTAATAAACAACCTCCTAAMCAATCTCTAAACCTATATGTAATTTCAATTTTTACTACAGTGCGTTTCTAAAAACACATCAGTTGAAAAGCATCTGCGCTTTCTGAAAGAGCATTTCATCTAGCATTAGATARATCTAGGATGCAAAAAAACCCATTTCAAGCATGCTTTCTAGGGCAACATTATTGCAGAAAGTATTTGTAGATCAAAATTACAACAAAATGCMTTATGAAGGACCCAGAGCAAATTAAATCTTTTAGATACCCTTGACTTTGATACAATGGAACATATGGAAGTGGATCTGCTGGGTAAAGTGGATAGGCAATTTTGTAGTAATGTTCTTTCTCTTGCCAATTTCCTATTCTTTTTGAAGAACTCAGAAAGTAACTATTGGAACCAGAACATAAGACAATTTCTTTAAGAAAACCTTTTTGGTTTTTTCTTAAAGAAACKTCTATATCCTTATCCAGAACATATAGAGAAAGCTGGCAAAAAAAMMMYTTTTTTTTTAACTACAGTAAAATTTTTGTTGATAAATTCTATATACATCAGTTATTTTCTAAGAAAAAAATTATGCTCTTTATAAGAATGCACACTTTGTGAAATATTTTTAMATGGAAAAATATTGAGTTGTTTGAATGCTGTGTGAGTAACTTTAAAGAAGCTTTAAAACAAATTCAATGCATTTAAATGCTATATAAATCAACATTCAGGATGAAGGGTCAACAGGGGTTAAACTGTCTGTCCTTCTTGATTGCCTTCATAAATGTCTTTTCTAGCTGTATTATAGAAGCAACCACAGCATAACTTAGATATTAAAACCTCCACGGAAACCAACAATAAAAGCCGCTAAGAATTTCACAAGGTTTTTTTTTTTTTCCCCTCTTAGGTGTTAATTAAATGATCATTTAACACTGAAATGTAAACACAACATTTTCATCTGCTGACAGCACAGCCCATTATAAATCCAGGGTAATAAACGTCCTGGTGTTAATACTCTGAACCAAGTTCCCACAACACACTAAGATGCCTTGTCGTGTCTAAGGTTAAGCATCGAGACACAAAACAAAGATTGYGCCTACTCGACTTCCAGTTCAATTTTCCCATCGCCCAGTGACCTAGGTAACACTTTGAGCAATAAAGAATAAATTTAATTTCTCCAGCATTTTGTGAGGATTAGGAACAATTGTTGGCCTGCAATGACTTTTTATCCTTGGATTCTTTCTCTTCCAGAGCATTCCCCCAGTTCTAAAAGAAAATTCTGATGGTTTAAGACACAGAACAAACAGAACTTTAAATTAGGCTTTTTTCAATCAATTGGAACTCTTGGAGGGGAAGCAATCAACTTTTCTTTGGACTTTTCTCAGCTATTCAGTTACTTTAGGCTTTAATCTTCCACTTGTAGAAGAAACCTACCATCACAGGGACAAGCCTCTATACTTTCAGATTTTCCCTTGGCTTGATTTATTCCTCTTCTCTGTTCTCTTTTTTTTAATCAAGATGACATGGCTGCACTTAAATGTCCACTCTGTGCAAGCCAAAAATTACAGATATCCTCTTTATAGCATTTCACACCATGTTTCTGCACCACATAATAATGGCAAAACCTCTGATCTGCTTTTTTACTTTTCATTACTTCCTTCACTGAGTTTCAGTTTTCTACTTAACTCCTGACTAAATGGTTTCCTGTATCAAAATTTMGCAAAGCTTTCAAGGTCAACCCTCCAGGAACAACCCAGGACTAGACATGAATTTGGTTCCAGGTGATCCAAAAGCATTATTTTTGCATTCAAACACAATTCTCAGCTTTAACTGTATGATGCCAGCAAAGACACAGAAGGTAACTACTTATRCTTGGTGCCAAAGTACCAAAATCACAATAGCTAAAGTAGACCTCTCAATTTCTCTGAATACCATCACACCATTCAAATAGAGCTGTGGCTTGAGTAATTATTATTATTCATGTTTTCATGTTAGAAATACTTAAATGCCAGCAGGTAACAGCATAAAAAAATTAAATAACCCAGATATTTATGTTGGTCAAGAAGAATTGCTGTAAGTCATATTTTTGTTTGCTTGGTGTTAAATTTCTAATTAAGGTTAGATGTGACTGAACAGTTTTGGAGCACTTGTTCTAGTAAAACCCCCCCAAAATTATAAGCATGACAGAATCACAGAGTATTCTAAGTTGGGAGGGACCCACAAGGATTAAAGTACAATGCCTGGATATCCCTATAGATGTTTTTTGCTGAAATTAGTCAACTCTTTAGTGACCTGTCCAGATCAGAATTAGACTGCCCCAGCAGTCCATCCAATTTGCTGTTTTATCCCATAGCAAAAGAAATACTGCTTGTAAAAAAGCAACAAAATTGTTTGTATAATTAAAGAAATAAAGGCAACTACAACCACAATTCAAAGATGGCTTACTATTATCTCAAAAGTAAAAAATAGAAACATATTGAGAGCATCATTTCACAATAAAGTAAGTTTGTTTCCAATTTCAAAAATCTTGTACTATTACTTCCAGTAACAACAATTCACTTGGATATTTCGTGCACCTTATTTTTTCCCCTGCACAGCACCAAAGCAGATGACTCACAAATCCGAAAGAAGGCATAGCTCAGGAAAGGCCAATAGATTAAGAGATTCTTTAACAAAGGGTAGGAAGGGTAACAGTGAAGTTTGAAGTCCAATGATTCTCCAGAGAGATAATTCATTTTACTTTTGTTTTTCTGCCTACATTTCAGAAGTTCATTCTGGTTCTACCAACATTTCCACTCAGCTGAATCTAAGGCTGAATGCTTGCTGTTGCTAGGATATGGCTACTGCAAGTTGTACACCAAATGCATATGAGCAATACTTGTTYCTTTGCTCAAAAARAGYCAATCACCTGATGTATTATAAGTATTTTTGCAACATTCCCAAAATTTTCTAAAATGCCATCCTATCGTATCAGGATTCAGACATTTGCTTATGTCTGAAGCAAAGATACAGTGGTGGTTTTTGCTTTATTCAGTACCTTGAAATTACAGAATTTTTAATTTTGAAGCATTATAGCAGAGAATGAAAACTTAAGGTAGAAGCAAGTGGTGGTAGGACCAGAAAAAAAAGGTGAACATGAGTCAAATTTCATAAAGCATTTGAGCCCCCAATTCCCTTTTTTCTTTACATTAAAAATAAGCAGATAACAGAAGTAACAGCRTTTATAATGTCTCACAAAAGTTTATCTCCTAGTTCTTCCATGCCAGAAACCAGGTATTACAAACCTAGCACAGAGGTAACATGTTCTCAGTTACTTTGGTTTATTGTTACAGGCAATGAACCTTAACAAGGTTCAACATATTTTTAATACACATTAATTCTTTTATTTTTTAGATAGGCCTGTCTGTCTACTGACTGGRATTATACAAAAATAAACTCAGAAAAGCAACTGGCAGTGGCCATGCAGCATATAAGGGACCACATTCACCCTGAAAGCATTCCATACTGGGGAAATAAGGCCTCTTGTTAGCAAAAATGCAGTGACGTAGCAAACCAACAAGCAATGATTGCACACTGCAAAAAAGATTAGTACTCACGTATTAAAGATTTCTTTTTAATTACTGGCGCACAATATCAAAGAGCCATAACTATATACTCATTCATACCTACACTAATATGCAGTATGTCTTTGCTAAATAGTAATTTTGAAATATAGTTACATTCTGAGAACTATAGTCACAGTTCAAGAGTGGTGCTAAYAAAATAATGCTAGTATTTAAAAACTAACTAGGAATAGAATCGCTATATTCTTGCCAGCTGRACTTAATTGACTAGATAAAACAATTCAAACATTCTCATACTTGAACTAAGCAACTGTGGTAAAAAAAATACAAGGCAAAACACCAGCCAGACTGATACAATGTAGGGAAGGCTTAGTTGCTTCCATTTAGTCCTAAAATGATAAGACTTAATTCTATCACATGAGGAAAAAAAATAGTTGCCTTGCGTGCATGCTGCTAGAATACACCATAACAAATCATAAAAACTCCAACAAGTGAGTAAAATACCTCAACACACTATCCTGGGGAGGATATAGCAACTAGGTGGCTTCAGAATTCATRTTTGAATAAATGTTTCTTAAATTTTTGTCCATCCAGCCCATCTCTGCAATAAAGTGGAGCACAYTGTAATGTTACTGCAGCACAGTGAAACCAACCTACTGTGCTTACCTGACAGCAGATCCACTAACAATCTACTCTTAAAAGGAGAAAAATTCATCAATATTGCCTTTTCAGAAGTGGAAACTCATTTTTGCTCCTCATTGGGTTTAACACCCAGAGCAGCTGTTTGCAGTTGGAATATTTCAGAGGCTTTGAGACAATGAACATTTTTCTAATGAGTGATTCCTTTATTGAGCTGTTAAAAATGGGTTCAGACTGAAGATGAGCCTCTTTTCTACAAAATTATGACCATAGTCTCACCATGATTACTGTGTAAAAGAAATATTACAAAATCATAAATTGTACTGCAGCAATAGGGAGTCCAGCACTTAAGAATATTTTGAAGTCCTTGTTCTAACACCTTACATGCACCATCCTATTACCTTTTTCCCTTCCTATCTGATGCGGTTGCTGTTGCCAGTTTTTTTTTTTTTTTCCCTTTTTTTTTTCCGTCTCTCGGCAAAGGTAAAAGCAAAACAAGGCTCAGCAGTGATGCGAACGGCAGCCCCAGCCCCAGCCGGGAGGCAGTGGGAGCCGCTCCCCGGGCCGCGGGCTGGGGCTGCCGCCGGCGGGAGGAATGATGTCGCCCGGCCGGACAACGGTAACCCTGGCAACTGTAACCTGCAATTCCTGCCTAACCATTGTGGGATTTATCGTGGCAGGGGCCAAAGAGGCCAGGAGTAAAATGAAGCAGAGAACTATGGTGTCTGACACATCTAGTACCACACACTTTAATCATAGCTGGCAGAAATTAATTCAGGAGGAATTTTTGCAGTGGCCCCCCGTACAGCGTGTTTTGTTGTTGCTGCTGCTGTTGTTCTGGCCTAAGGTAATTTTTTTTGAAGTTTTTTTCGAGGTTTAGTACTTTTTCCCTGTAATTATTTGCTGTTAGGAATTTTTTTAGTGACTAACAGATATCTCAAATTTGATGCTTATTAATCAGACTACATTAAGTTTTGGAGGTTTTTCCCCTTAGAGRAGGAATATTCACAGTGTGTACCTTCAAATACACATATTAAAAGAAAAACATATATTAGACTACATTCACTACAAAGGTTGATTTTTTTTCTCAAAGCCAACATTGCCTAACTTACACAGATATTAATCAGTAAAGGAACAACCACATTCCAAGCACAAGAAATGTAAATCAAAAGGGACAAGCTCTATGCATGTAATTCAATAACCTTTACATGCCACTGATTAATAAAGGTATTTTTTTTAAAACTGATTTTTCAAACAGCTTGGGTCCAGCACTCGGTATCCTGCAGCAAACAGCAATCAATGAACTGTGATCTAACCAGCCAAAGTAAGCAGTCAAAATCTATTTGCCTCAGATAAGCACTCCCTAGGCTGTGGTCATTCCCTGTGCTAAGGTACCATCCCTGATGCTGCACAACGTAGCACGAGGGGGTATCCAGGTCACCAGAGAATGCTCCTCCTTGCAGGAATACTACCTGTTGAGCAAGAACTTTTATTATCATCCCAGGGGATTTCAAACAGCACCTTTATTTGAATGGTATTGCATCAAAACAGAGGTACATTATGCTTTGAGAGATTGCTTGCAAGGTAAGATTGATATACCCTACAGCACTCCTCATACTATTTTTAGCATTAACTACTTCCTACTGAAATATTTATGTCAAAACACCTTTGTAGATAGCTTAATGGGAAAATCAGCTTCTGTTTTGACTAAAATTATCCATTTTAACTAGTTCCAGGAGACTTCTTGGAAGGCTGCTAAACTGGAAAGAAATTAGTCTGAAAAATAATTTAACTACCTTTGAAATTWAGTGTCTTTAGGCACAGAAAATAATGCACTGTCTCTTTTAAATTCTCAACCTATTGCTTCCCTTTACTTACACTTCCCATCTGTCAACAAGTGCTTGTAATTTTATTACACTGTCCTGTAGTTTATGCAGAGTTGGTATTATTTTACAGAGTTCTGTTAATGGACTGGATAAATGGTAATGCTATTTAAACTAGTCTCCTGCTCCAGCAAACACAGCTGCAACTGTACTACTATTTCTAGGCAAACATCTTGACCTGAACACGCAGTGCTCTCTCAGCCCGTCCAAAGAGAAATTGGAGCAGACAGCAAAGGGAAAGCATAGCYGGCCGCTGGCGGCAACCAACTGTGTCGAATCATAACTCATATACAGTGTAACCTCCTGCTTTTATATTGCATTTAGCCTACACAACAAGCATATGTGCTTCTTCACCTGGCATCTCATTTACAGCCAAGGGTCAAATGGTAATTATTATTCACAGGAGCTCAAGAGTATGTTGAAACCTCGCAGTACACACATTGTTTGATTAGCTGCTAAATGCCAAAAATAAATAGTAAACCCAAASCAAAATATATATCCATTGTTGATCATGTTTAGAGAACTTAATTCTYCTTAGAAAAGTATTTGTTTGGATGTAAATACATCTAAGCATATACAATGATGCATGGAAAAAAACCAAATCACTTTATCCTCTTCAAAGGGAACAAGCTACATGTTATCTTGAAACTGACCACAAACATTTTAGTGGCATCAGTGCCTTTTGGCACTGACATTTTTCATTCCAAATTTAGAGCTAAGCAGCTCTAGTTTTTTTACTATCATTCAYATTTTCTTTTAAACATGAATACATTATAACCAGACATTCACTTTCATGGTCTGATCAACAATAACCCTTAGGCAGAGGAAATTTAATACTGTGAAGCCAGGGATCTCTCACTTTCCTYCATATACGCTGTGAGCAGTTGTGTCCTTTATGTCAAAGGACGTTACAGATTTAAGACTAGCATCTATCAAATACACAATTCTGAAATAAATATATTCAAATATGATTTTGACTGAAGTGTGTATCCATTTTTTGCTTGCAAATTATGGCTCATTTCTATTTTATATGAATCTAGGTAGCAACCATTACACTGTAGGTGGAATAATAAAATGAATGAATCCCTTTCATTTCCTTCCTGATAGAAGTAATGTCTTTATCCCAGCTGATGGAAATTATAAGAGACTCAATTGTTAATATATAATACCATATTTGAATATATTATAATATTATAGCAGAGCAAAATATTTTTKTTTGCCAGGAAAAAAAGCCTTCAGCAGCTTTCTGGCCTAGTCATTTAACAACTCATTACATCTACAGGGAATTTCTGGAAACCAAGTATACATCTAAGGCAATGGAATAAAACAAAATACATAAAGATAAATGTTTACAGTAAGAGAAGTAATTTTCATTTTRCTATTGTATATTGCTATAAGAAGGGAGAAAAGAACTATTATTTCACAACAGTAAAATAAAAATCAACTAAAAATAAAAGCATCACGTTTGTTCTCAAACATAATTCCATGTRCTAAAGTGGAAACAAGAAGAATCCCACTTTCCTCCAACTTCACTTTTCTTTTTCCAAGCACACAAGTGATGAAACCAGTATTAACCAGTAATTTCAACAGCAGAAATCYCACCTGGAGTCTGAAGAAATGCATCAAACATGTATCTAAATTAAAACAGGTTGAACTGTTACAACCTTTGCACAGCCAACTTAAGCATGCCATGTGTTATCCCTGCCATAACACATACTGGAACTGAAAGGTACCTTACAATTTATTTTGTTCAAATAAACCAGATTCTAAACTTTATTCCACATTTCAACTGCAACAGAATTAAGTGGTTTCTTAGAAAGGACAATGAGTCAAACCATGTATTTTWAAATATTGCCTGGAGTAAATACAGTAATTATTTTATGTAATACAATCAAAACAAAATACTTGATCCTCAATTTGTTGCAGTTTTTATTTAAGGCAAAGCATTTCATTGTTTTTTCTTCCCAGAGCTTGAGTTACTACCTTTGTTTTCTTTGTGAAGGGACACAGGAGAGACTTCTCTGCAGACCTACTAGCATTTGCCAACGCTATCATTTTTTCTGGACAAGTGTGTATAGCCACAAAAGCAGAACATCAAAAACCAAAGTGCTCATACAGTGCTGCATCTCTGGGTCAGAATCTCCACAGGCATTTTTTAGTTCTTTTAACACAGAAATAATTAAAAAAACAAAAAACACACCAAACAGGAGAAAAAGACAAGCAAAGTAWTCTTTCAGAAAAATTTCCTTACAGAAGTGGGAATAAATGACAACATTCTCATACAAGTATCAGTAGCTGACCTAGATGTAAAATAAAATTAAAAAAAAAAATCTTGCAAAGCAGTCAAAGAAAGAACTCCGTTTAAAAAAAATACCAATGTTCCAAGACACATTTTAGCCYGATGTGAGGCAAAAGATAAAAATTCTAAAGCAAGACACAATAATAGACCAAATCCAAATGTTCCCAAGTAACAGTTATTGGGCCATGCCTACTTACAGCCTGTACAACTTCGGCGTCCCCAGAAAGAGCAGCTCAGAAAGCAACTGGAGGTTATTTCTGTTTAGGCGCCTTTGGAAAGAAAAAGAAAAAGTTGTGTTAAATTACAAATGCTACAGCAATGCAATGCAACCACTTTGAGTTGGAATCCCAGTGCTGTAACAAGCTGATTTTAAAGACCAGAAAGGTCCATTAGCGGAGACATGGTCCAGTAGTAAATTTTCCATGGACTAATTACATTTTCTGGTTTCCCCCAACGGACTATATTACCTATTTTATGAAAGATTTTGAATCTCTGCAGTGTGAACCAATCACTAAGTCAGGACTCCATCCTGCATAAACAACAGKAAAGCTAAAAATACAAAATCAGCAGTGTAAATTCAATTCCCTATCAACTCTATGTTCCTCTTGGGATAATGGGGCAGATAGACACCTTGTGACCATGAAAAGGTTCAAGGGAGCACGTAYCAAATGTATACACTTCCAGGAACAAGATAATATTATGCCCAAAGATCCATATAACCTATTTAAATAAAYTTTAAAAAGCAAAGGAAGATGTTAGAGAAACCCCAATCAAATAGAAGTAAAAAACTCCAAGGATAGCTTATACTTGGCATTATAAGGAGGTTTTTTTCATGCAGTTTTTTTCTTTTTAACTGTAAAGATAGGAACTTTGAGGAAGCTAAATTTAAAAAATAGAACCCGATCAGTTGTACATAAGACAGCAGGAAAAACTGTAACTGAAGTCTGGAAGGTGCCCATTTGTCAGTGAAGATTCTCACCAAGAATGCTGACCAGGGTCACAGCTGCTCAGACTGAGGTGACAAGATCAAAGCCCTCTGTATTATACCCACAGACAACAAAACCACCAGCCAAGGCAAATATATTCTATCTTCATGGKTTTTTTCTAAACATACAATGCAGATTATTCTTTTTGCTGTGTGCAAGTGACAGCCCTGGAGCACAAAGTCATCCCAGTCAAGRAGGTTTTTAGATGTTTTTAAGCAATGCATCCACCACATGTGCCACCTGCCTTCAAGCAAAGCAACCTACTGGAAAAAAACTGTTGTGCCCCATAAAATTTGTCACAGGTCACAGTTTGCAATGCATGATTCCTCAATAATTCAAGGCACTCACAGAAATCAGACTGTATGGGATTATCTGATATATACATATATATGYATATATAAATATATATAATTGTGACAGTGGTTATGCTACATCAATAAACTGCTATCAAGACATTCCACAAGGTGAAAAAATATACTGGGCACCAGTCTTGAAAAATTTAATTTTAGAATTTMATAAAGGCTCAGATTTTCCTTTGTTTGTCAGTCTTAGGGCTGAGCTTAAATATTTAAGCCTRTTTAGCCTCTCTGGACTAATTTCTCATAAGCATTGTAACATAAAATGTTCTTTCCAGTTTAAAGGTTTTTCCAGGATTTCCCATTTAGAGACATTCAAAATCAAAATTTACATAGCTCTGTGGTTTAGTTCACTTACTTTTTCCTCCCTTAAAGCTCAATGTGACTACTGCTGAGAGTGAAATAATCTGAGAATTATTTTTATGCACAAAGAGGCCTGCTACCACACTTCAAATCATGAGCAAGCAGTCAGMTTTTTGAGTTCTAGATGTCCATAAWWCTCCAGTGTTAATGTTAGTCAAGCATCACAAATCCTGATTTCTCTAAGCAGAAGAAACTTAAATCACATTTAGAGATTAAAAGAAAACTTAGTGAAAAAAATACAAAATTAAAGACTACACTACTGGGATAAGAGATATTAGTGACAATGCATTTAAATAATTAGGGAAAAAATCTTAATCCAGCAACAATAAAAAAAATCTAGATTGTGATCGTGCAAGTCACACATCCAAATTAGTAGAATGAAAAATTTCCATATAAAAGAAAGAGCTACAAATTAATGACTACAGGAAGATTTCTGATTTGAACACTACTTAAGACGAAAACCATCCCTACATAAATATAAGAAAGTGATACATTTTACTTTTTCTGCATCTACTGTATTTTCAAAATAAAATAATTTCAAAACAGACATTTTCTGACCTTTAGTAAACTTATGTATAAAAGTATATGCCAAGAGCACAGAACTGAAGTAGAAGATGATTGCTTTAAACTAAGTTAGATTTGCAATCCAAAAAGATTTTGAAAATTAAGCAAATTAATAAATCAGTAAGTAAAAAAGAAATAAAATTCACTCACTGCTTGTCTTAGTTAAATAGAGACTTAAAGCTCTAAGTCCATGATTACAGATCCAAAATTATATGGAAAATCATGCAGGGTAGAGACTAAAGTCAGTCTCTATCAGCTTTTCAGCACAAAAAACTGTTGATACTTCTTAATAACGCGATTAAGTTTGGACACTAGACAAAAAATGATGAGCTGCTACTGAAAGGGCAATGAAATTACTCAGTATCTGTATTTTTGTAGAAGTTCCCTATATTACATAAAAGCCTCTCTAGTACAATGACATATTATTAATTGATGATCAAGTTTGTCAGGCATTCACCAAATGCAACAACAGTCTTACAAGGACACACAGGATCACCCAGAAGGACACTTCACAGGCAAAACACTTGCTCTGCTATTTAACATCTTATACAAAGAGTTGTCACCTGTGATCAGGAGTTTCTGTTATTACCTGTAGTTCACACACCCCACACAGCTGAGGATGCCTTTAACATACTGATGCATCTGCTACTCTACAGACTGAAAAATCTAAGTTATGGACAACAAATCAWGTTGCATTAATTAAACTGGCAATAAATAGCACTACCCTCATGTCTCAACAGTTTCTACCAGTGAGCTTGGAACTTTAAATTAGTGTTTCAACACACAATTTTACTTTGCCTTTCACAACACTAAAATATTTGTTCTTTGAGCTCTACAAAGATTGAGGGAATACACAAGTTAAATTACTGATCCCTTATGAATCCTGCATTTTGTGTCTTTTACTTTGAATAGCTTTATCCCACCCATGAATATTCTTTTAGAACTAAGCTTCCTCTACCAAAAATTTGAATATTCCTGATTGCCAGTGACCAAGAAGATAAAACATTACTAATTTTCATTAAYGAAATAATGGGGAATATGGCTTTCACTATACTTCAAAAAGTGATTTCAGCTACTCTTTACATCTAAAAGTTATAGCAGATGCTTTTAAAAGAGGATATTTGCTGAGTTTTCTACATGGAGATTTTASAAATTAGACTTCACGGAAATATATTTTTCAAGACTACAGTAGGTAGTTCAGTCTAAAAAAATTGTATGAAAAAGTAGGTGAATGGGAAAAAAGTATGCAGAGCAAGCCTGAAACAGCAGTTTCAGACAAGTTTCTCATTCAACCATAAGGAGCTTCTAATCTTTTGAAAGAGCCACACAAGGAGTCCAGAATATACATTACWATTTTAAAATGGTTCACTATTTTACATGGTTCCCTAACAGTTCCACTTTTTCAGGTGACTTAATGCCTAATTTTGTCTGAAATAATACCTATCCAGAACACACAAACATACTGCAACAAGAATGACTGAAAAAAATATGATCCCCTTTCTCTCTCAAGCTGAAACCAAGRTCAGTACAGTGGCTCATGGAATTCAAGGCTTTAAAGAACTACAGGTATTGAGCAAAAACAACTGTAAACATYCCACCACACCTTCTTTCAATGTGTGGTGGCACACACTTAGCACAGTTACCAGCAGGCCATGTTTCCCCTGGGGCAATGCAAGAAGAGAAATTTCAGTTTCACCAACTGAACTGCTCACCCAGAACTGACATGGAGCTCATCAAATTGAAGAAACAATGATGAAATATTCCATACTGTGACTATTCAGTTTTCCAGCTGAGCTACAAAATACTTGTTTCTCAAGCAGAGAGCTCAGAGGAGATGAAGCATTAGTGGTGTGAGCAACAGAGAATGTACTGAAGAATCTCTTCTAGCATTGTAATAACTTGGAYTGTAAACTCCATTGCTAGTGTCCAGAAATAAACTGATAAGGCACCAATATCATATAATCCTTTCAAGTTGCAATTCTAATATACATAATTTTTTTCTTCTGCTGCCCAATGCATCTTTAGAAAGAGACTGGGCAAACTTAGGTAAATTCTTGAGCTCTTAGTGATGAATTCAAGCAAAGTCCACACACTACTTAAAGGGTACAAAGTATTTCAAATACTTCAGTCTAAAATTCCCAGAGCTCAGTCTTCTAGACACAGTAAAGAACAGAAAATTATCTTCAAATTAAAATGATGGTAAAAGTATACAAAAGGATTTAAGAACAAAGAAAAAAATACCTTTGACAAATGAGCAAGTGAAAATACTCATTAGAAGAAGCTCAATACCAACAGATAAAAAGTAAGACCCAACAAAAAATAAGTCTTTGAAGCAGACAACATTAAGGTAAGCCAAAAAAATATGGCTTGATTTGGGCTAGTGGTTCAGAACAAGAGGCTATTTTAGCTGAAATTGGTATATATCTGAGTTTTACYTGTCTTCTGCATGCAGCCAGAGTACATGTAGATGATGACAGACAGAGGCACTGCAGGGAGAGATTACCTTCCCAGTAGCAACATATCCTAAACCCATGAAARTCTGGCCATGCCACAAGCCCATCCTGATGTCTCTCTCAAGTTTTCACACCACAGTTACTATGATCCAGTAGCAATCATGCATGGAGGAGGAAGGGAGGAAAAAAAAAATAATCTTGATTGCACTGGGTACAATGTAATCATCTGAAATTGCTACAATTCACACCCCTTTGTTTCAGACTTGCTACAGCCTTCACTATAACTTGTTTCTGATCCCACTATCAGCTACATACAGCCAGAGAAGGTGTAGAGGAGGACTGCAGAGCCTCTCTGGGAAAATGAGTTGTTCCACTGCTAGACTGTCCTCGCAGTGAAGAAGTTTTTCCCTTATGTGCAGTTACACTTCCCACTTTGATTTATACTTGTTGCCTCACCACAGCAATGAACCTGGCTTGAGCTTTTTCAGAACCACCTCACAAGTACAGGAAAGCTGCTATTTTGTCCCACCTAAGCAATTTTCAAATGGGTTTTRGTTCAAGTAGATGCAGTTCTACCCATAGATTCTGTAGGACAAAAGAAGCCCTTAAAGATAACTTGAGAACTGATCGAAGTTAAAAGCTGTTTCAAGCAAGTTATAAATCAGTTGTGTTCTTTAATTAGAAACAGCCTATCCCATTGGGTGCATAGAGAATGAGTCTTCCAAAACTCTAAATACAGGCACAGATGCATTTTATTCCACCACCACTGCTTCAGGAAAAAGAATTGAATGCTCCCAACTCACACAAGATTATTGACAGCAGAATTCATTTTTTTTTCATTCCTCCTTCAAAGTTAGCCAAGAGAAGAAAATACACTATCTGCACACAGTAGCACACAGCACCACACAGCTTAGGAATTTTTTTTTCAAAGGAGCATATCCATACCTTCTGTTTGTCAGCAGAAGAAATAACTATTACACCCATTCAAAAATAGCATGTAACAGCTCAGTGACGCTCATTTGCAAAATATGCATAAACTTTAAAAGCACAAAAGCCTGTTTACATTACATTTCAATTTCAAATGGAAGAACATGTCAGCAATCAAACCTCTGTGTGTTCACACAGGGGCGCTTTCTACTCACAACTGAGCCCACAAGGCTCCTTAAGTAGYTCCAAGATGTTACAGGGATATGCATCCTCTGAGAAGGTCTAACATCAGTTCAGGCTTTGTGACCTGAGGAAATACAGAAGCCACCTACAAAATTATAGAAAACTAGTGCACAGCACCCAAATCATCTCCATGGGCTGGTTTCAGTATGATGTCCTAAAAATCTGACTCTAATATATAGGGTCAGAATAACAGACACCAGAATAAGTGATTYCTATTGCCTCAACAGAGAAATTAYAGAGTGCTTTACTTAGACTTACATCTGAAAGGGAGGCAAATCACTGCTTTTCTACAACAACATTGTGCTATATCTGCCAGAGGCAGAAAATATTTGTGCATCCATATCCAAAGCCACAATCTGCTGAACTGCAACACATCTGGCAACTGCTGTCTGTGAATGTGACTTGCATGTCATCAAGTTAGAGGAAAGCCCAAGAACTAAGAGCTAAGCAAAAGGTTGTGCCAGTTTTTCCATTAAGAATTYTCTGAAAAGAGAATTTCTTTAGTCAAACTACTCGTAATCCCATTAAGCCTAACAATATCAAGTTTACCAACCACATGAGTAAAAACTGGAATCTGAGAAGTTCAAGGCTGTTCTTACAGCATYTGGATGTCCAAGAAGGTTTTCCTCAGGTCAAGAACCACTTAAGCAGGACTCCATTTTCCAGTGACTAGCGAAAAAAGACATCTAAGTTATTCCCCATTTAATTTCAAATATAAATAAGATATTTGTTTCAGTAAGAAAAAAACAAATTCTTAACAGTAGCAGGACACTACTGCAATCTCTGTTTCTTATTTGTGTAGGAAGCAGTGAAAGTTACTTCTCAACTACACTACTATCTACATTGAACTAGTGTACACTACTTGAAACCTAAGGTATTTTTTGTCCTTCATTTTCTTCTCCCGTGAGTTTGAAGTCAAGCCTAAAATTACCACACTCCTCTCCTACCCCAATCAATTCCCCCTACATTATGCACAACAGTGTTTGTGCTGTCAACAGTCTACATTCTGCCTTTTTAAAGCATTTTTTTCACTATGAAAAAAAGACAGAAACTAAGGCTGCTGTTTTCTGTATTCCTTACTGTTTCAAAAGAAAGAATATTTCTACAAAAATTTGGTCATTATTCTTATTAATTCTGCCTACAGCACTAAAAAGCATGAAAACACAGTAAAAGCCAGGAAACTGCAGGCTAGGAAGCCTCATCTCAATGGCTGGGAAGGCAATAGGGCAAAATAGAAGCTATTTCTATTCTAGTCACAGTAAGGACAAGATGATGACTGGGAGTGGTCAGCATGGATTTAACACTGGGAAAATGATGCCTGACCAGCCTGGTAGCCTCCTGCAATGAATAAGGGACTTGGCAGATGAGGGGAAGGCAGCAGATGTTTATCTTGACTTCAGTAAAGCTTCTGACACTGCCATTCATAATGGCTGTCCTCACAGACAAACTGATAGAGTACAGACTACAAAAGCAGATAGTGAGGTGGACTGAAAACTGCCTAAAGTGCCAAGTTCAAAGAGCTGTGGTCAGGGGCACARAGTCTATTTGGAGAACAGTCACAAGTGATATACTCCAGGGGTCAGTAATGGAACCAGCACTGTTCAAAATTTCATTCACAGCCTGGGAGATGGGACACATTGCATATTTGCAGATGATACAAAACTGGAAAGAATGACTGACACACTTAGGTGTGTGCACTGCTTGTCAGAGTGGCATGGACAGGCTGRAGAATTGCTTGGAAAGGAGACTTGGGAAGGGCAGCAAAAGGGAAATGGAAAGCCCTGAACCTGGAGAAGAATAACACCATACACCAGTACACGCTGGAGAATGACCAATTGGAAGAACCACCCCAGAGAACAGCCTAAGGTGCAGGTGAGTAAGAAATTAAAATGAAGCCAGCAATGTGCCATTGAACAGAAGGCCAACAGCATCCTGGGCTGTAATCACAAGATTGCTGCCAGCAGGTCAAGGCATTTGGCCCTTCCCCTACAATCAGCACTGGTGAGACATCTGGAGAGCTGTGCCCAGTGCTTGACTCCCCACTACAAGAGACAGGGACATACTGGATCACRTCCAAGGAAGAACTGTTAAGATGTCTAAGGAGGCAGATTGAAGCACCTGTCACATKGGAAGAAGTTSAGAGAGCTGGGACTGTTTAGCCTAAGGAGGAAAAGTCTCAGTGATATCTCAAAGTGTATAAAGCTTCATGTGTATAAATAAGTGATGCACTTCCATCCCAAGTAAAGAAAACAGAGCCASGGATGCACAGTGAAAGGACAAGAGGCAATGGGTACAAATCAAAATRCAGAAACCTCTATTTCAGCTTAAGAGAAGTGTTTGACTGTGAGGGTGGTCACACACWGSARCAGGTTGCCCAGAGAAGCTGAAGAGTCTCCATTGCTGGAGACATTCAAAACCCAACTGGAAACAGCCCTCAGTCAGTGTTCTGATGGAACTTGAGATACTCTGTAGCATGGGATTAGACAATCTACAGAGATTTCTTCAAGCCTCCACAATCTTGTGAAGCTCAYTCACTGGATTCTATTCTATAAAGTACACCATAAAGAAGGAAACTGAAGTTATAAAACCTCCAAAAAGTAACAGATGAAACAAGGCTTTTGTTTTATCTGTACCAAACCAACACAACAATACCTGGGATTACTTCCAAGAAAGAAAAAAAAAAAAAAAGACAAAGGAAGAGGGATGGTGAAGCTGATCAAGTAGGTGGAATTGAGCTAGGGTGTGAATTGTTTAGAAAGACAAGAAAGGACTGCAGATAGTCCTGATAGGCTTGTAAGTGTTTTTCTACATGAAGATACCACAGTAAGTTTTCACTCAAGTATTTTTCTAGAGCACCTGTACAGACATCCTGCCAAAATTAAGTCAGAAAGGCTGGTGTGCCTTAAAAAAAATGGAGACTTTGCCATGTTGTATTTGATTATCAGTCTAGACTATTATTAAAGACAAGCCAGCACAATGAACTACATGCTATAAAAGCAAATAGAAAAATAAAGTGTTYCTTCTGATGAAGTTTCAACCAGGCTCTTCATAGTAAATGAGGTAATATAACAGAATGAGTCATTGAAGTTGCAGCCAGATCCCTCACACATTTTGCAGTTTATCTGAAAAACTCCAGATAGAAGTGTGGTTTCTGCAATCAAAAATAAGGAACATCTTAGATAATCTTTCAAATAAGCTATATTAAAATGTGACTAGTCTATTTTCACCTGTGGCCACCTAAWATTAAATCAGTATTTTAAAAARTATTGAAYSRACTTTGCAAGAAATAAGTAKGATTTTGACAGAATCAAMYTRAAATATATAGCTTTAARTTTAATAGCAGTGCTCTACAGAATCCATTTAAAATAGCTTCTGAACACAGAAAACCATTTGAAACAAAAACATCGGCACAACAGCTCTGCAGAATCAGATTTAGTTTCACCATTTTGCAACAGTGCAAATTAYCCATTTCAGAGGAAGCAAGAAAGAAGAGCATCCAGCAAACAATGCCACAAAGGATGAGCACAAAACAGATGTGGGAAAAATAAACAGCCTTCCTGCCCTGGAATTTGTAAAAAGGTCTACAAAGAGCAAACAGCACTTCTCRCTGCAATTTGACTTCTAGACCTATAAAAGGAGTCCCATGAGAAAAGACACTCAGATGAATAACATATAATAAAAATCAGTAGTGGGCATTGAAAGGGCTTTTAGAAGAACACTGCACTTGGAAATAGAGTTTTATCAAGTATTTTTAAGTGTTCTGTAATCAAAATGCAGCTATAATTTGATTTTTAAAAATTCTATTAGAACACTGCATCTTTTTAAATACTGTCTTCAAAAACAGCCTTTGTCTGTATCTGATTCAACAGACATTTTTAAAGAAGATATTCAATGTTGCTTTAACAAAAACCTGCTAATACAGAATAACTACAGCAGCATTTTTTTATTCTTAAACTAYAAAAACATGTAGCCAGTATAATTCATGTAATATAGTCCCACATTCCATTGGTAAGTGATTATCACTGCACGCTTCGTGGTCTCYTCCCTGTTCTAAGAGGAGGAATGTGTGGTGCATTGCCCTTAAACTATGTAGGGCCAGATAAAAGAAGGATATTTCACATCCATGATTAACAAGGAATAACTCATCACCCCCTTCAGGCTGTTCAAAACCAGGTACTCCCTGCCTGAGCTCATTATTCTCCCATTACCTCAGACACACCTGTGGGCAGGTATTAACTCTTAAAACACTCTTCAGACTGAAGCCACACAGGGGGTCAGTACCAATACAACAGGGAGGAGACAGGCATAACATCATKCAGCCTTAAAAAACAAGCATATGAATAACCCCATGGGTTTTAGGCAGTTGAACCTAGACTTTCCCAGCAGCAGCAGTCAGAACTGCTCAGAATCTACCCCAATGATAAAGATTTGTTCTCAGAAATGTAGAAATGAACTTGCACACCACAATGGAGAGCAGCATTCAGTGAGAAACCAGAAGCTAACTTTCAGCTAAAGAGCTAAGAGCTCAGTACAATTTCCATACTATATAAGGTTTTACCTCTAAAAAACTGATTTCATTGACACAATTTATAATCAAGCACAAGATGAAACATTATTTATTGGCTGTGCTTTTGGGACTGATAGTAATATAAATGATTCCTGAAAYAGTAGTTCCACTGCTAACACAGAATTTTTGCCAGGGATCCTAAAACTCCACATTAGCCTTCACACCTATGTCTGCAAATTGGGGAAAAAAAAAATCTATTTTGCTTCAGCTGAAAAAAACAAAACAACCATATCATAAAAACAGGTGACCTTTTTCCAGAAGAACCTGCTCCTAAATTTTGATCATATAGCTTTACAGAAGTGAAATCTAAGGTTTCTAACACTTCTCTTCTGTAACTGAAATGACTATATACTATCAGATTCAAAACTCAGAAAGAAGTTCAGCCCAAACCTGCTTATTCTAGGATTAATTCATTGACACAGCTCACATTTAAAGCATCACAGAAAACATGRCCATTCCTCCTTTAAAAGTATTTTCTTACTTGTAATTTACATTTTACTGATGGAGTTAAGTCAATTTATAAWACAACTGCAATCTCACGCCACACATCAATGCATCATGAAAAGTGAGCACATAGGTTKATTTTAATCTCTGGACAGTATGCTTTTTCCCCATCAGTGATTCAGTAAGTCTGCATCCTAAGAAAGAACATACACATAATATAGCCCTTTTCTAGAACAGACAGAAAGAACAGTATTTGTTCACCTAGTCTATTTTGAAGCAGCTGTTAATGCCCTTGATAAATGCCCAGGCCTGCTGGGCAGTTATGCGCAAGACAAACTGCACTTGTTTTTACCCTAGACAGAACATTTTATTTCTTAGTCTACCCTGCACTGCATGACTTTGTAAGATGAAATGCTCTGTGAAACCCCATACATTCAGAGATCATGATAACTCCTAAGTCAGTTTTGATTTTATAATTTCAAAAYGTGCTAATGCAGTTTAATAGTTTACTATGTTTATCTGACTTAGGCTAGAGCTCAAATGGATAACTCTAACCCTGTAATATATGAAATACAACTAAGCCTCACTTTATTTTATTGAAGCTCATTTCCTATTTTTGACTAGCTGATCTCCTTTGTATTAAAGTTRTAAGTAAGCCCTTGCTGTAGCTGAAGCTGCACACAGTAATTCCACCTACTGATACTGTAAAGAAATCCACCTAGTACTACAGTTTGTTTACTCAATGGAAAGAGCCTTTCCTTAAAACTATGTAGTT
This sequence comes from Alauda arvensis, assembly GCA_902810485.1. NCBI lineage: Eukaryota > Metazoa > Chordata > Aves > Passeriformes > Alaudidae > Alauda > Alauda arvensis. The sequence continues at coordinate 308,333 of CADDXX010000312.1, read as the reverse complement.
GAAATATACTTTTCCTTCTGTGCTATGGCACATCTGTAAGTTTCAACTGTTCACCCATGGCATGTACAAAACAATGCTGACTTTCAGTACAACTCAAACACTCGTAAATACACAGCTAAGCGAGTACTCTCTTCATGTGAGCTTTGAATAACTTGTTTTAATGTATTTGTGGAGATGGAACCCAAATAAATACCATGAAGGGACAATTCCTCAGTTTGTCATTTTAGAATTGTGTTGCAAAAATTTAGAAAAATCAATCAACTGTAACAAAACATTTAATTCTTGAAATATTTCWTTCTACATCAGTACTGCATTGTAACAAACATGAAAATACAACAGATAGCTTTCAGCTTAAAAGCTACTTCATGTACCAGCCTCATGTTCAACCCTTACAGCATTCTTTTCTCGTACTCATGATTTCAGCTTACTCACATCGTGTAGCTCATGGGACTTGTTTCTTGGGGAGGTATGGTGGGGGTACTTCGCACAGACACCAACTCAGAAGTTGAAGTTATTCCTTTGAGAGTAATATTCCATATACACAGTAGTTTTCAGCAGAAATAGGTTTCGTGGGGGTATTGGTGGCCTATTTTTCCTTTTTTTTGTGGCATTTTGGGTTGTTTTGGTCTTTTTTTCYATAGTTTGGCTTTTGTGAGTCTACACAGGTAAGACTTTAGAACTGTTAACATATTAAATAGACATTTTAAAAATAAAATCTRTTAATTCAAGTATCAAAAATATAGAGGCTTGACCTGGAAACTTTTCAGGCCACACAAGTAAGCTTTCTCACAGGAGTAATCAGTGAGACTACTCATRCAAACCAAGTTACTCACATGGTCAATGTCTGCAGAATCAGACTCTAATTTAGCATTTTAGGGACATACTGCTCCCTCAATGGATTATTCATAAATACAAGAAGAAAAAAGTATTGAAACTATTGCTGTAAACTCTTCCTATTCTAACGCTTATTCCATGTCATAGCCCCAGCACAGTAAGAGCTAGAATCCCAACTACTATGCTTAAAAAATGCATTAGGAAAATGATGACTGAAAAGTTTCCCTATCAGCCAAATTTTTTGTTAAATATAAAAGAAAAGGTAGCTTCTCTTCTCTGTAAATAAGTGAAAAGTACATTTAGCCCTCAAAAACCTGACAACCCTCTATTTCTGGAGTACACAGAACTGTAAAAGAATTTTAGATTTAAGTAGGTTCTTACAGAACTGGCTCAACAGTCTATGGTAGCTGTCTTCAACAAAATTTTATACTTCCCTCCAGATGACAATAACTTGTAAAGAGACTTGCATATTTTGAGCAATATTTGCAACACTAGAGAATGAGGTGAACTTGGGGATAACAATGGCCTACACTTACTAAAAATAATTYTTAAAGTTGCATCTGACAGTGCCAGTTTCCATAAAGTGGAAATTYTCAGTTTATCTTCATCATGCTTTCTTAAGATACTATTTCAAACTATTATAAACATCACACCCAAGATGACAGCTTTATAAAGAAAGAAGAAACAAGTGTTTCATTTCACATTCTCATAWRGAATKGTTTCAAAAGGTTTTGTCCCCCATAATAAGCAGTGGTCTCTGGAAACCCATACTGCTGTCAAAATCCTCCAAGTCTTGACCCTTTTTATCTACCTGCCATGAAGCATATTGAAAACCACTGCTCACACATGACCATGSTCTCTGTAAGAGAGGTTCACAAAAYRTMAGAGGCCACATCCAATCCTTTCTCTAAGGGACTTGCCATAAACAGAACAGCTCCATACTCTTCAGAGGCTCTGCTCAAGAACATGGGCTCAYATAAGGTACTAGATAATTAAGGTCTTGCAGATGTTAAATATTGTAATTRTTCCAGATGTCAAGACTGTAATTAGTCCCAGAGTTTTTAGCAGGATGCTAAAAACTGCTTTAGGATGTATTCAAAGGTACAAGCTGTCCCAACTGAACTTCAATGCATACAGCCCATTTTTCAAACAAAGAGGGTTGTTTCAGYGGACAGAGCATCTACACAGCAAAACAGACCATGCAATTCTTCTGTTCAGTATCCAGTCTGTGAAGAAAACTGTATTTATGGCAGACTTGCGAGCTCAGGCAATGTTGTACAAAACTGGCTTAGTCTGGAGCCTTAAGAGCCTTCAAGACTGTCAGAGACTGGAACTAAGTGAACACTGCAGTGTACARCCATTCATTTGACTTGAAGACTTTTCACAGAAGTATCTGTCTAAAAGGCTTACAGCAATATCAACTTCACCAGTGTTTCTCCAGCTACTAAAGTTTCCACAAATCTAAAACTTACAAAGTTGCTAATTTCCACCTTGTTCTTCCCTCCTGYTTCTTAAGTAGCAGGCATAGCTACACAATCATTTACTGCAAACTGAAAACTTCTACTTTAATTCAGGCTGCTGTAGTAATAATCCCTTGTTACAGCAGTATTTACTGTAGCCTTGGGTTCCATTGCACTTGTACAAGTGGTACAAYACTTGTACCAATTGCACTGGTGTGRCACAAATTACCACTGTGGACCATATTAGGTCTAAATACCTTTATGTACATACTAACCTACATAGTGTACTAGAGATATGATATTTTATTAAGCTATAGGAAAAACCACCTGACAGTTTTTTATGGATTTAATACATAACATTCTTAAGCAGATCTCTTATTTTCTCTGAGATTAATTTTGCAAAGCATTTCAGGTCTTCCCTTCCATTAAAGGGAGTTGAAGAAAGCCAACATTTTAAATTAACTGACCTATAAATGAATATTCACAAGTAACTCATTAACCAACCAAACAGCTTGCTGGAAATCAGTTACTGGTCTAAAAAGATTTTAACTAAAACTGCAGTTAAACAAAAAACCACCACCCAAACAAACAAGCAAACCCACAGCAGTTCACTTAAAGAGATGGGCATTTCTTTTTCCCCCCAAATGTGAAACCCTGTTGTTCACATTAAATAGTACTGAAGAACAGGAAATATCTTTTAAAATTCAGCCTGTATAATACACTAGCACAAGATATTTCAACATAAGCAGTATTACATGTAAACAATCTTATAAATCAAACTAAGTTCATTTAAGTTGCAGTGAAGTTCTCCTATACCCTCTGCYTGCATGCTAAAAGGTCTGTGTCAGGCATTCTTTGACAGCAGCTTGGCACATTACACTTGGAGTGAAAATGTGACACCCTACACTCACACACACTGAAAAAAAATTAAAAAGCTTTTAAGTGCTTGCTATTTCACATATAAAAGAAAATACTTGAATGAAGTACCCACAGGTTTCCTGAGAAATCATTTTGGATTTCAAAATCCCAAGGAGATGAATTGGCTGTCAGATAACAATGAGCCTTCATCAGATGGACTTGGCAGTTGTAAACAAGAAGAATTTTCTCAGCTTTTCCCCACAAATATGAAATATTTGCTCTTAGCCAACAGCTGGGGCAGTTTAAAGACATCCTGCATATATATTCAAATTACAAGTCACTCACACACCTAACCCGAACTGAATTCCAGCAAATTAAAGAAACTGACAAGTGTTGGAGCAGATGTAATATAACTCTGAAGACAAAACAATCTAACTTCATAGGTCTAAATAAYTACATTTTCAGATAGCATAATTTGCCTGCTGAAGGGTGAACAAATGTAACCCAMAAAGTAGCCAAAACTATCACAATTTCTCTTCAGAACTAGTATCTTCTGCAAATGGAAAAATCTATTGTTTTCCAATTATCAAGGGAAAACAAAAAAAAAAAGAAAAGAAACAATGTAATGGCAAAATACAAACACATCAGACAAGTTCTCACTACTAAAGTTCATTTTTCTCTGGTAAAACAAYTCTATACTTCAGAAATATAAACAGTAAAAGCCTTGAAGTTTCTTGAAATCTGTTAACAAATCACATAGCAGGATCTTACTTTGAAATAATTAAAAAACAAGGCTGTTTTAAAACTTTGTAGGCATGTGGTATCTCAGTGCCAAACCACACTCACAGTGAAAGTGTGGCTCATTCCATGTTTTTTCATGTTTCATATATGCATATTTACTTTTGCAATATGAACTAAACTGCTGTTTAATTTTTTATCTAGACACCATAAACCAAATGTAGGAATGTGCATATATTATTCCAATACATCCCTTAGCAGGATATATGTGTTTTAAATCCTTATACTTTGTACAAAGTTGAAAACACATTGTAAAAAAGCATTGAATTAAATGTTTTAATACAATTTAGAAATGCACAGCAAGTTTTTTTTCCAAAGAACAATCAATCTCATTAAGACTTAAAAAAAAAAAAAAGTTGCACTATATTATAAGAGTCTCATTTTTTAGGTCAAAAAGTTACTTTGGCTTATTTGAAAAAATAAGGTAATTATCTCAAGTACATAATATTTCTACTATTATAGAAATATCATAATTACACTGGTGGTTACTAAGTTTCTTGAACAGCTTTGTCTAAGTGACCAACCAAACCATAATGGTTTGCGGAGGTTTTTGTTTTAAGCACACAGCCAGCAGCTGTGGATACAAGGCAACTATAATAAGAGAAACTATGTTCAGGCCAGTGCTGCTTTTCAATGGAGTAAAGCAGAAATACTTTTATAAAGTTAAAATAGCAGCAAATGAAACACTAAACAAGACCTCCAAGGCATGCTTAAAGAAAAGGTAAWACAATGAAAATGCAACAGCTATGATGCCTAATAATGAAGACACAAAGTCAAGTTCTACAGGAACATATATATTAATACTTTCCAGGCTCCACATTATGTCCAACAATCAGCATCCTGCTTTKAATGAGTCAGACGTCCCAAGCTGCACAATATAGTTTAATAATATTTTCATTTGAAGTGTAACAAAATAAGAAGKCACATAGTGAATACTAGTTTGGGAATAACTTGTTTTCTAGGTCTCACTGCAACCAAGCAGGTGTTTGTACTTCAGCTTCACCAGGTAAGGTCCTCTCATCTCTGCTCATCTTCTCTCCTCACAGTACTCAATTTTTTTTTTAAATMCAAATTCAAATTATTTTTGAAAACTAACAGTTTGTATTTTTTCTAAGCCTTTGTAAAAGATTTCACCATATAAAAACTGTAGTAGAATTAAATCACTGCTATGTAAAAAGAAAACACCCTATAGCCACTAGTAACCTCCAATAAGGCACTGTATAAGACATCTAACACAACAGGTTAGAGAACAGGCTTCTTTTGGTGCATTTGAGTTCTCAACAGTCCATGTGTATTCAAGATTAAAGTGAAAATATTTGATAATATTCAAGCTATTTCCTCCGGGACAATTGCAGTTCGCACTTTGAATCCAGACTGCTCCTGAATGCTCCCCCCGCAACCAAGTCCCTTAMATATGCTTGAGAATTTCTTACTTCTCTTCTGTCTCAGTAAGGCTAGAAGTTCCAAATCAAAAAAAAAAAAAGGTATTTAAAAGATTTTAAGCCTGARTACCTTGAGACACAACTGACTTGACCCCCCAAAAGTTGATCCTTTTAGAATTAAAAATACTTACAGCCTCTCCAGTTCTTTTAAATCCTGGAACGCTCCTCTCTCAATAGTACTAATCTTGTTCTCCATGAGCTGACTGAAATATAGAAATTTTTATAKGTAAGTCTTAATATCTCTGCAATAACTTCTTGCATTTACAATGGTTATTTAAAGGCAGCCACATTCTTTAAAACAATTCAACAGCAATTCTAGAGTGACATCCACTTTAACCTTCTGTGTATCCCTGTCTCCAACAATTTACATGGGCTCATATACCCAAAAGAAGGAAAATAAGCCTTGGTAAAAGAAACAGGAATCRATATTACATTTCTTCCTTTAGTTAAAGAGTTGCAAGTTAAAAAGTTACACATCTGCCTACACGCTGCGTGCACACATGCACACACAGCACTGCCCTTCGGCAAGCTGTGAGACTCCAGTCCAACAGCATGAAGGTGATACCAGTCTCACATGAGAATAACAAAACTAAAACTCTGAATCCTGGTGTTGGGAGAAACAGACTGTAACCGTAAGAGTATCTCTGTTTTGTAACAAAATTAAAAATTACAATGTTATATTTACTTCAGAGAGAAAAGGGAAAGAATTTTACAAGACCACTTGCTCAAATTAAACTAGCCTTAACAAATAAGCAAATTAGTTAGATATTTCCTTCAGAAAACAACAACAAAGCAACAAAAACAAAAAAAAACCCCACTAACTGCTGCCAAGTTTTAAAACCTCAAAAATGCTTGAAAAAAATTTTTATCAAATAAACCAAAAAAAAACCAAAAACCCGCCCAAACAAACAAACCAAACGATTTCTTCCTTAACTTCACTGGTAAAGTGTTTCCTTTTTGTCCAGAAACTACAGAAGAGCAATAATAATCACCTGGGACTTGCCTATATATTCAATAAGGGAAAAACTTTCTTCTTAATTAACTCCCTTATAGTTCTGGTTGRGAGTACCCATCTTCAGTGTGAACTATAAAATTCACAGCTTTAAACTGAAGAAAGTCCAACAGTTATTCAACCAATTTTAGCAACTCTTACTTGTAAGCTGTGTGCTAAACTAAGTCCTCAAGTTCTCATAATCTTAAAGGGAGATTAAAAAATTTAAACAAATTTTATTTATAGGAATTGCTAACTTGTGCATAACACTGTATAACACGTGGYAGAGCAATTTTAGGTTCAGCTACAGTAATACAGTAGCCAAAAAAGTGATAACCCATCCAGCTAATGAACTGAAATGTAACTACAACCTGTAGCATCAGTCCTAAAAGTTATCAATGAGAGAAAGAGAAAACTTACAGAACTCGAAGGTGCCTTAGACCAGCAAAGTCGGTCTTCGTGATTCTCGTGATGTTATTTCCATTAAGATCCCTAAGAAGAGCAAGTTGTAAGCCGCAAAATTAAAACATTCAAAAGCTATTTTTAAATTGTTTTGGTTTTTTTATGGCCACAGCAYTTTCAGAAGTTAGGAGACATAAATGAATGCAACAAACCAGTCTTACAATTAACATCATGTGAGTTCCTGATTTCCAAGTAGCTGAAATACAATTCACCTTGAAAAAGTTGTTTGAAACTTCGTAGCAAGAGAGTCCTGGAAAGTCAGTTCTGCCTGCCATTACAAAGCTCATGYTTATCTTTACCAATAGAGGAGTCCAAGGCTCTATGAATGGGRTTATAACTGCATTTGGAAAACCACAAATCTTAGTACCTATAGGTATATCTATATATMCGCTACAACTTCGACTAAATGAAAAAAAGACAATTTTCACCATTTCAAGTAATAGTCAGACTTCCCAGTATGGCTAAAAAAGTGGCATAGGGCTTAACTACCTATAACAAACATTAGATTTCAAGCAAGCATTAGCATTGCTGGAGTAAGTGATGGGAAGKAAGATTTTACCAAAACTAAGCTCTCCACTTGCTGCACAGGAAGCTCTACTGACTGCAGAATGCAAAGCAAGTTCAGAAGCAACAGAAACTTGTATTTAGGCCCTAGCATTTCTGATCATATTTCTATACTACTTTTTCTTCTGAAGCATATGCCTCTTTTCATAACTTTTTGGGTTTATGATATAAAAGTCCTTCAATTCCAATCACTACAAATAAAACCAAACTTGGCAATTCCTGAGATAAATCTTTAGGAAGTGGTAATACATGGAAGCTAATCTAACAATTACAGCTCACTCCCAACGTAGTTAGGGAAAAAAACATCTTTTTTTTTTAGTGCTTTATACCACATATGGCCAAAAACACCACTGTAAAGAAACCACACAAGTCTCAGGAGGAACGTGTCCCTGATACTCTTCCTGAGTGAAATTCACCACTCCAGACGCCCGTTCACATGCCAACATTTGAACGACTTATCAGAGAGTAAGAAACACCGCGCACACCACTTCCACTCTCAGGACCCCTCRGAAAGGCAGCTTGATATGATAGATAACAGGCCACTTATAGAAAACAGCCCAGCCGCCGGTGGAGGGRGGGATCACCGTTATGGCACGACTCCGTGCCCTGCGAGCGCGGCTATCGCAGCGCGGCGTGCCCTCGCCCAGCGGCAGATGCGCGCTGGCGCCGGGGCAGCGCGCCCCCGCCCGCCCCTGCGCGCCGGCCAGCGCGGCTCCGCGGCGGGAGGGAGCGCTGCGCGCCCCGGGGCCTCCCTGCCCACGCCCGCGGAGCGCGGCGGGGCCGCGGCCCGGCTCTGCCCCGGGGAAGGCGAGCCGTAATAGCCAAGTTTGACGGGAAATGGGCGCCGGCGGGGGGAGARGCCGCTCCGCCGCCGCCCCGGGGCGCCCCCCGGCCGCGGTGGTGCCCGCCCCCGCTCACCGCGGAGGCGGGAACCGCGCCGCTCACCGCGGCTTCCCGGGATGAAAGGCAGCGGCTGGGAGCAGCGCCCACCTCTTCCGTGTCTCCGCGCATCGCTGTGAAACGGGCACGGCCAGCAGCAGGAGGAGGGAACAGAAACCCCCCACCCCAAGGGCGTCGGGACCCCAAACCAGGCCGGCGCCGGGGGCCACCTCAGCCCGACAGCCGGCGGGAGCCCTGAAGGGAGCGGGTGGCCGAGGGGCGCTCGCCSCCGCCCCGGCCGGGTTACTTACAGCCTCTCGGTGTTGCGGGGGATGTTCCTCGGGACGACGCGCAGCGCCAGCCCGTGACAGTCCACGGTGCTCCCCGAGCAAGAGCACTGCGCCGGGCACGGCTGCGGCGCCACCGCGCCCGCCATCGCCAGCAGCAGCCCCAGGGACAGGGTGAGCTTCCCCCAGCCGCACATCATCACCGCCCGCTGCAGCCCAGCCGGGCCCACCGGCCTCGGCCCCGGGGAGGCGCGGGGCGCGCCGCCCTCCTCCTCGCCGCGGGGAGCGCTCGGGCAACTTTCAGGGTGCGGAGACAGCGAAGTCTTTTCTATCCAAAACCAAGTCAAGAAAACAACCCCGGCAAAGTGAGGCGGGTGGCACCGCTCCGCGGCTGAAGGCAACTTCGCTGGGCTCGGGGCCGCGCCCGGGCCGTCCCTCGCTAGCCCGTCGGTGGCTGGGAGAGGCGGCACTTGGGTCTCGTCTTCACACGCTCTCTGCGATGGAGAAGCAAATCCAGGGGCTCAAGGGTGCAGCGGAGTTGGGCGAGATACTTGTTTTCCTCTTCGCCCCTTTCAAAGCCGTGACTCCCCGCTGAGCCCCCGGCGAGAGGCCGCGGAGCCCCGTCCGCCCCAGCAGCGCTTCCTGCGCGGCGGCCCGCGCAGCGCCGCAGCCGCTCCCACGCGCGTCCCCCGCCGCGGGCCGCTCACAGCCCCACGGGGGGCGGCGGCGGGGCTGACACCGCGCACACACCGCCCTGCCACAGGCGCCTCAGCAAATCATACCCCTCTCGCAGGCATTCATCAAACTGTCTCACGGAAGGAGGAGGGAGGGGAAAAAAAAAAAGTCAAACACACAAGATGCTGTTGGGCTTGGCTCTCCACCCCCCTCGCCCCCTCCTGCTGTACGCTCCCAAGCCAAGTTTAGCAGGAAAGGGCTGGTCCTAGAACACGATAATAATAATCAGTCGAGAAGTGATTCGTTGCCCTGCTGGAAGGGAGTTCATCCACGACCTTCTCCTCGGTGACAGATCACAGTTATAGATCCTCCTGTGATCCCGGGAGCACGGCGAGACAGAGCAGATAACAAGCGGAGTGCGGCGAGAGCGGGAGGGGCGGGGAGGGGTGTTATTCTGCTCCCCGTGGTCTCCCGGATACCGTGGCTTTGCTGCGGCAAAGGCACCTGATGGAAGAGGTGGGAACTGCTCAGTCCTTCCAGGTGAGGCCAGTTCAGCAGCTCCTGGGCTTGCTGCAGGAAAGTGAGCAACTTTCCTCCTCTCCCGGAGCCCCCCGAGACACAGCGCCTCGAGAAGGGCTGGCGCCTCTTTCCCCGATCCCGCCGGTGCACCTGAGCTGTCGGTGCTGGTGCCAAACAGCCCGGCCCTCAGCTCCCTGGCGGCGGCGCTCCTCCGGCGCGGAGGGAAACGGCGGAGGGGGGCGGTGGGGAGCGGGAGAATGGAGGCGACACGCCGGGCTCCTTCCCTCGCACCCCGAGTCTTTCCGCTTGAACAATGGGATAGCRCCGCCGCTCGCAGGCCGGCCGGCTCTCCTCCCCGCCGCAAGGTGCCTGGCGCCGACCGCCGAAAGTGCTCCCCGAGCGCGGCCACCGGCCCAGCGAGCCGCCRGCACCTCGCCGAGAGCTGCCCACGCGGCCGCCCGGCGCCCCCCGCCCTGCCCGGCGCGGCGCCCCTCGCCCGCTCCCACGGAGCCGGGAGAACCCCACGCGCCGCCCTATATAG
>CADDXX010000312.1:266761-297843 GCA_902810485.1 Alauda arvensis | reverse complement strand
GGGGGGTGCGCGGCGGCGCCGGCGGTGAATGAAAGTTGGGGGAGCGCGGCGACGGCGGGGGAGGCGGATTCCCCCGGCCTGGCCGGGGAGCGCTTCTCCACTCCGCTCCCCGCCGCACGGAGCGTGGAGTTGCTGCGCGGAGTTTGTCACGCAGCCCTGGCCTGCGAGTGTCAGGCGCTCCACGAGGGAGAACGGAGAGGAGGGAGAGGGACCAGGGTCCTCCGCGGTGCTCGGTGTGGGTTTTAGCTGGAGAGAGAGGGGGTTGAAACGCCGCTGGGTGCACTTGGAAACGTCTTGGGAGTCTCACCGAGGGTCTTGTCTAGGAAAGAGGACAAGGATTGTAGTGGCATGTTCTTTGGTTGCAGGTTTAGTGTGAAACACAGCAGAATCTGTCATAGGTTATTTTCGAAAATAAAAGGAGCAAGTGTTGTTCCATGCATTAAAATATGTCAAGAAGCAACCTTAACACTCCGCCGTTAGAAAACATCTTCCATTAAAAAAAAAAAAAGTGTGTTCTTAATACACAAAATCTTCCTAATAAATTTTCCCAATGTGTTGCTTATTGTCAGTTCATCTTCCACAATCTCAGGAAAATACTACMTGCGTTTTAACATTTTAACTCATGTTGTTCTTCCTTGCTTGTGAATKCAGCTCCATGCGATTTATAACAGCTCTTGAGACTCYAGTAATAGGTGAAAGTGATTTGTCTTTCATTAGATGGCAAGCCCCAGCAGGGATGACTAAGCCTTCAGCAAGGTGTAGTTTGGAAATGCTCAAGGGAGTCTATCGTTTCTTCCATATGGCTGGGTCCAGCTGAGTCCCCTCATCCCTGGGGTCTCTGCTGCACAATCCCCGCAAGAGGCTTACTGTGTCTTTTTGCCCGTTACCAAGAGGACAAATTCTGTTCTCAGAAATGCTATTCTAGAGCTGAGTTAATCTGCTGAAGTGGAAGCCAACAAAGTTACTCCTGACTTCTCTTACTGTAGGATGTGAGCCCAAAGGAAATTTGTTAAAAATGCACATGCCCACAAAAGCTTCATAGTTTTTGATCTGTTTGTTTAGACAACGCTCAGTAAATATGAATGTTGCACTGTTTTCAAATGCTGATAATGGTATCTTTGCTCATATAGAGAGGCTAAGATACTCCAGTTTTTATATTGATGCAGGAAGGAGAATTCAGTGAGTGTAAGGGGAGTACATTAGCTYCTGTGTATAAATGCTTTTCACTCTTTTCTCCCATTTGGTTGTTTTAAGTCTTCACAAAAGATTTCAAAAGGAATTTGCAAGTTTCTAGCAAGCACGAGAAAAGAAAGAAAACCCTTATTCTGACAGTCTGCTTTTATGCCTCTACTAAAATCCTTTAAAATATAACTCGAGGCAGACAAAAACCAGAAGATAGAAATATTAACCATTACGTACTTTTCATTTTGTTTCAAGTACCAGCAATGTGCTTAGTCCTACAGAAGACAGAAGAAACAATAAATCTTTTTAATATAGTAATTCTCAGAAAATCTAAATCAATTCTTAGAGCATTAAATATTGCTGAACTACTTTATGCAACCTGATTCAAAATCTAAATTTGTCTTAATTTAATATACTTTGTTTTCAAAGAGAAGCATTCTAAGTATAAGCAAGATCATTTTTTATTCCTTTGGCGGGGGGGTGGTTTATTGATTTTCAACATGTCCACCTTTGAAGCATACCTTTCAGTCATTCAGATTGATTTTCCTGAGTGTCTTGCCTGCCAGCATATTGAAACTCTCTCTTTGTGATCTAAACACTTCCATGGGAGAACTCCCAATGTCTGGATTTGTCTGAAGACGAGGCCTGTCAGACACACTCTGGTATCATTGCTGGAATATGAACCTGCAGAGTGCCCTGTGGCTGCAGAATTAACCAWCAACCACTTCCAAAGTTTTGAGGGGAAGTATTCCCATAGAGGAAGAAGCTGGACAAAAATTTTAACATGATATAATAAAAGAAAAATTGTTAGAAACATTCATTCAGTGGGAAAGCAAATACGTTCCTGCAGCCATTTCAGAAAATACTGAAGCAGCTAAAACCAGTTTTCTCTTCTCTGGATTTCTTTGTACAACATTCCACTCTTTGAAGAGTAATCTRAAGGGATACTCAAAAAGCTGAGAACATGAGGGCTATTAGCATAAGGAGATCAAAGTCAATAATAATAGGCAACATCTTCAGAACAGAATCCAGAACATCAAAAAGGATAAAGCTGCTACTCCCAGCTGAGGTTRGTAACAGTGACCATAGCTGTGCACRAAGCTCTGTGCTAYGCAGTTACATCTGACTGAGCTCGATGAACATCATCAGCTCTGTGAACATCACTGCAGCTTTACAAGGCCAGCATGCCTGAAAGATGCTGAACCAAATGACTCATCAATTTGTAAATAACTGGAGGTCARTAAGGTGAGAGAAAAATGGCTAACAGAGGTTTATCAAGAAAAAACATTATAAACTAATCTGTTTTCCTTCTTTGACAATGTAACTAGCTTCTGGGTAAAGGGGAAGTATGATAGATGGTGATATTAGCAGGCCATTTGCCACCATGCACATTAAGATTCTCCTAAGCAATCTACTTAAATATAGTCAAAATCTAATTGCTGGAACGTGGACACTTAACTGGGTAAAAAAAATTCAAAGCCTATATGCAGGGTATGGTGGATGGTCAATCTGAGAGTCTAAAGAAAGTACAGTCTTTTAAAAAGCTGTTAAGACTCTTATGCCACTGAATGATTCCATTAGTGATTGAAAATTAGGTATAAGTRTTAACAGATGATACCAGAATGGAAAGCGATGCAAGGATCTTGCAAAGCAGAATGACAATTCAAAATTATTTTGATAAAGTGGAGAAAACACRTGTAATTAGTAAATCTTAAGGAAAACATGAAAATTGCATTCAGAAAAGAATTTAAAATGTGTAATGCAAAATGACCATCTGGGCAGCAGTACTCCTGAGAAGGATGTGGAGATGAAAACATATCATCCTAAATTTATGATAAAGGAGATTCCTTTACAGAAATGCAGATATCATTCTGATGAGGTATATATTGCATAAGGAAGGTACACGTTCTTAATTTCTCACTGAGTACTAAAACTTAATATAAGCTTCACTCAGCTTTTATGAGTAGGATGAAGKGTTTAGTTTTGGACATCATTCCTAAAATATGCTGTAAATAAACCAGAAACACTTAAAAGAAAGAAAACAAAGACTACAAATTTAAGCAAACATGAGCTATGGAAAGAAGTCAGAAAAAAAAGTGAAACTTCCTATTTTTAGGAGAAACAAACGAGCAAGCAAAACACTGCACCCCAAATAAACAATTGAGGCAAAGGAAAGATTATACTTTCCCAAATAACAAGATTTCTGTAAGCAGCACAATATTCAGTTAATATTCACAACCAGTTAAGARCTTAATTTTCAGGAAGGAAGATTTATGAATCAGGAAAACTGGTAGTAAAGAACAGTCTGTAAACCAAAATATGATAATGGTATCTTTTTTCATTGTTCCAAGCCAAATTTTTACTGAAAATTTTAAAACAGATTAAGCATATACTAAATWGGAATTATTCAGATGTGCTGTATTTAGTGTCTGAGTGAGGACATTGGATAACTGTCTTTTCAGATTCTTTTCAGTTATGATTTTTCATGAGCATAAAAGAAGTAACAGTATCAATAATTGTTGAAATGGACATCTGGCTCTGTGTATTAGTTGTTTATTATTTATTATCACATATTTATAATCCAGGATCATCTAATGCTTCCAGTAGAAATTGTGCTTGGAAGTGAAGTGGCACAAAAAAATTATGCTCTCAACCCCCTGGCTTTTCATTTTTACGTAGATATGATGTGTGAAGGCAGAGGGAAAAAACATAYTTTTTTAAAAACTGGCATGTAGATAATTTTTTCTATCAAGATAACATGAATTTCATTAGTTAATTCCCTGTAAGCAAGTGGAGATTTTCAGGAACAAGGAATGCAGAGATGATGCTAGCACTCAAATAAGAACAGAAGAGGAAGACCGTGCTATGACATGTGCAAAAAAAAGTCAAGAGTAAAACACAAAAATAATGTAGGAAAGAAAAGGATGCTGGAGAAAAGTAAACATATRCAGTGAGAACAAAAACTTSAACTTGCARTGAAAGAATGGGGGAACTATRYATTGTTTGGCTAAATARACTTGAAAAAAAACCCCMTACTTTTCTGCAAGAATCTATTAAAACAGACACAGAGGGATAGGTGTAATCCACTGGAAGCCTTGTTAAAATATTATTTAAATAGTATTTTTCCTTTGCCTTTATTGCTTCCAAACATTTACATTTTTTTAATTTCTACACTCTCCTTGGATGAATTTGAACTTGTTTTCCAAGCTTTAAATGTGTTGGTGTTTCACAGTGGACTACAGCCTAAAAAACAACTTCAATGTTTGAAGTGTACCTATGCAATATTTAATCTCATGAGATTTTATTTAGGATCTAGCAGTCTTCTCTAGTTGTTATTTAGCCAAGTTTAGAACCAAAATGTCTCCAAATTAAATACATGATTAGAGCAAACTCGAGCTGGAAGAGAGGGGGTACAGGACCATGTCTGTGTTTATACAACTTCTCCAAGGCAGYTAAGGATCAAACTTCATGGCTTCTCTGAAACAACACCCATAATAAACATTACAACTGGTAGTAAATATTTCAGAAGTGTATCCTTAAGCTAAAGCTGAGAGACCTAAGGTTTATCCAATATCAAAGGGACACTATCAAATTTTTAAGATCATGGATTTCACACATGTAAAGCCTTTAGGCTCCTGTGGAGCTATCTAGAGTCTCACAATGCTTTACCATAAAGTATGATTGGAAATTTATTTGAAAAATTTCCTGGGTTTTAGGGAACTGAAAATTAAAACCTTGAATCCCTCTACTAACATTCTAATGCGAGTAAAGTGTATTTCTTAATTTCTCAAATAARTAGAATTTCAAGCACTCTGTGCAGGTCTATTGTATAGCAAGACTGTCTTTAGAATTTACTCCTTTAGAAGAAACATTTACAATACCTCATGGCTAGGTCTAGAAAAATCTGGGAAGGGAAGAAATGGAAGTGTCAGGGYTGGGTGAAGACAGTCATATCACAAGGCTTGGACTATGCACATTTCTTTTTTCAGGTTCTGTTTGCTTCACTTGTGCTTAGATTTCACATGGCAATGCCATTATTTCGAGATAGCTAGGCTAAATTTGTTTGGAAAATGAAGGCGCTATATGAAAGGCTGTCCAACCAACATCTGACTACTACTACATAAATGGATAAATCTACCTCTACTAAGAAGATAAATTTCCAAATRATATTTGGGAATTTTAAAAAATGGGATATTGAAACTTTAAGGGAGAATGGAATAAGTGCCTCTGCAGAGAAAACCAACAGAAAACATTGCCWATCTTTTCCCCAAGTTCTTATGCAATGAATAAATCAATTCATTTCACTGTTTACCTGAAACTCAGATATAAGTGCTTATTTATTGTGGTGCATCTTCACCTGGTAGTAAGTCTCATAATTCATGCTAGTAAAGTCTTTAACCCTTAGCAGTGACCTCTCAGGTGCTATCAAATGTATAAAATGTGATAGCTGTTGTATGTTCAATACTCCTATGACATAGATTAATGAACACAATATATTACTTACCTTGCATGTGATGACACAGGGGACCTCATCCACCTCATGCAGTTTAAAAACTTTCACTAATAACTATTATTTCAACWAAAAGGCTACCTGTAATAATTTAAGAGGAATTTGTATTTGAGAATCCAAATCCCAGTTTAGTGTGTGCAAATTCTTAAACTTCATTATACTTTAGTGCAAAAAGGATTATTCAGATTATTGAGCCTGACATTTTGCATGAGACAAAAAACTGCAGCTGATATTTCTGCATGAAGACTGGTAATTTGTGCTAAGCAAATAACATCCTTGCAGGGTGAAGGATCTAGTATCTTACTATGGAGAGTAACCAGGAAAACTCAGGCTTTAAATGATTTGGTTTGGCTTCATTTTGGCTTTTTGCAAACAGAAACCTAATTTTCACAGCAAGCACAGTCATGCTACTTTATCCTCATTTGTTTCAGTGTTAATGTCTAGACTTTAAATTAAATTGCTATTTTCCTTCCCTGGGGATTGCCACCCTGATATAGTTATAAACAGACAACATATCCTTTCTCACAGCATTCATTTTGTCAGGCTTCCTCTGTTGTAACTGAATCTGAGGATAAAATGGCTTTTCCTCTTGAGATTAACTTTTGCCTATTCCAACAATGCAACTCGTTTTCACTGTCATCTAGCAGCAGAGGTAGAATAGTTATTCCTGTAAGGGAATAAGCTGCAACTGTTTGTTTGGATATATTGTGACCTGCTTTGGTTTGGGTTTTTTGTTTTAATCTTTTCATAGTCACCTTTCCAAGTCTTTCTCAGCTTCTCCTCAGACTTTTGTAGAAATGCGTTTCCCCCAGAGTTTTTGAAAAGGGTTTCTCCAGGTTCACCACACGGTTAACTAAAGCTTTTTTTTCTTCCATTTCAGGATGTATAACAATCAAATGGATGGATATGTTAATAATACAAAGGATATTTTTCTGCAATTTTAGGTTAGAATGAATGTTTCCTTAAAAAAAAAAAAAGGAAAATATTGTTTACCAGCATGGACAGACTTTGTCTGTAAGGGAAAATTGGTCAATTCACTGATAACCCTTCTGTTGGCCCTACCAAGGAAAGCAGACCTGCTCTTCAACAAAAACACCAAAGCAAAACAAAACAAAACAAACAAACAAACAAACAAAAAACCACAAAAAACCCAAAACAAAACAAAAAAAAAACCCCAACCCAAACAAAACTTGAACAAAAAGACCCCAACCAAACAACAAAGAAAACCGAAACTTGCACCATAATCCAATGTCCATATTGATATCCAATATCCATATGGATATTTCAGAGGTGAAAGTTTCGTTTTGGGAGTGGGATCATTTTGGTGAAAGGCAGGTTTGTTAAATRTTTCAGTTGAGTATTGAGTTCTCTCAAACTTTTCTGGCATTTATCCTTGAAGAAGTTGTTATAACCTGATTTTGTCTAACCATACAAAACTTACTAGAACATGATATTTTCATTATGTATGCATTCTTTATTTTGTTTCTTTATCACTATAAAGGATGGCATAATGTACTTAAATTATATCTGATTAGGATTGAAATTGTATCAGTTATAGAGAGAACATTGCTGAACTTTTGTTTTCTACTTATTGCTTAAAATTGATTTTGTGAGGTCATAATTTTCCATAGTTAAAAAGTTTCTTTCCATAGATAAAATACATTTTCTAGAGAAATATTATTTAGCTATAAAAGCTGGTAGGTATTTTCAGTTGGATGTATTCAAAAATAAATTTTGACTCCTCAATCACAACCTGAATAAGGTTTAAAAAGGGCAAGTCTGCATTCTGTACCTGGGATGAGGCAGATACCCTGGATATTGGTTCAGGCTGGGAAATGAGATGCTGAAAAGCAGGGCCAGGAAAGGGACCTGGGGGTCCTGGTTGATGGAAAGTTGCATGAGCCAGCAGTGCCCTGGCAGCCAGGAGGGCCAACCCTTTCCTGGAGTGCATCAGGCACAGCATCACCAGTCAGGCAAGGGTTTGATTTGTCTCCTCTGCTCTGAGCTGGGGGCAGCTTTGGGCACCACAATAAAAGATGTTAAACTATTAGAAARCATCTACAGGACAGCAGTGAGGAGGATGAAGGGTCTAGAGGGGAAGCTGTAYGAGGARCAKCTGAGGTCCCTTGGTCTGTTCAGCCYGGGGGAGACTGAGGGGAGGCCTCACTGCAGTTACAACTTYCYCSTGAGGGGACGTGGAGAGGCAGGCACTKATCACTTCTCTGTGGTGCCCAGGGACAGGACCTGAGGGAATGGCCTGAAGCTGTGTCAGGGGAGGYTTAGGATGCATAYTAGGTCAAGGTTTTTCACCCAGAGGGTGGTTGGGCACTGGAACAGGCTCCCCAGGGCAGTGTGGTCACAGCACCAAGCCTGYCAARGAAGTGTTTGGACAACTCTCTCAGGCACACGGTGTGATTCTTGGGGTGTCCTTTGCAGGGCCAGGAGTTGATCTTTGATGATCCTTGGGGGTGCCTTTCAACTCAGAATATTCTGTGACTCTGTGATTTTGTAACCTTTGAAGAACAATTATCTAGGAGGAACATGAAATATATTCCTGCTCATGTTGGTGACTCAGTGTTCTCACCAAAATATTTTTGCCTCTCCCCCTCCCATGGTTTTGTGTGCCTGGCACTTTGCTCTGTTCTCTAAATGCACAGCATGCAAGTAACAGAGAGTCAGAAAAAYCAGAAAGCAAAGAGTTCACACTGATCCAAATTTTCATATGAAATATCTGCTCCAGTTTTGGTATAATCAATGAATGCAAGATTAATTAGTCATGTAAATCCAGTCTCCAGATTCCTGAGGCATCTATAAGCAGAACCTTTGGATACCTGGGAGAAGTATGTAAAGAAGTGAACTTTTACTCTGTTATTGGTGAGAGCTTTTTACAGTCACCTAGGGTGCTAGTCAGAAATGGATAAAGATCTTCAGAATTATAAGAAACATTGCCCCTGAAAACTGTGTTATTCTAGTACAGTTTTAAACTAGTATTCTGAAGAAAGAAATATTCCTGAATACAATAGGAGCAAATTCAATTGTGAAATAATTCCTAAACCACCAAGTGGCTATTTGGCTGGTTTAGAATTGTTTGCAATTTTACAAAGTACTGCTAGGAAAAAAAATGGTCACAGAACATAATATTAGATTCAATTATCAATTTTCTAATATTTAAATGAAGAGAAACAAAACCAACTGCGAAAGATCATTTGGTATACTTGGGAAGGTAGTTTATGAAACAGGTTGAACTGAGAACTCTGTTTCCTTCAGGAGAAAAAGAAATCACTCTAAGTAAACGGCATAATTTTGATCTGTATTTCAAGGATATAAGAATGAATGAGAACAATGCTTTCAGATCCAAACTTACAATAAGCACCTAAAATGAAAGCAGAGATATCAGATTTTATTCTATTTTATAATTCTCAGTTCAGCAAAAATTATTTATATCAATAAAATAAAGAATAGAGAAAGGACTGAGGTTCCAGTGAGAGTGAGGTGAAACTGAATTTCTGCTAGATATACTTGAAAAAAAAGAWCACGTTGTCTATATTAGTACATAAAGGTTAGCACAGATATGAAAACAGTTAGGTGCACATAAGAATTTGGGATATAAGAAAAAAGACCAGAATAATTGTGGATCCAAAATTCCCTGTGCAGAAAAAAAAAACCCAAAACAAACAAATAAAATTTTTTAAATTATCAAAAATTMAATTATAAAAAGGCAATTTGAAAAAACTCTTAAGCTCCTTGACTGAACAATATTGCCTGCCTATTTGTGTATGTTAASTTCTAAGAGTAACTTGCAGGCATACCCAAAGAATACTCGGTTTTGCCAAAGAGGATTACAAGTAGTTTTGGCAATGTAGGATAAAATAATGAATATTATTTCATCCACTGTGGTGGCAACTTTTTATTTAGTTTTGGGTGTSTTGTTTTGTTTGTTTTTTGAGTTTGGGGATTTTTTCAAGTGAGARTAGAGGGTTCATACACACTTCCTTYRTGTTTYAAAGGAGAATTGTATAACTCTAAATAAAAGAACACTTTTGTGGAAATCTACAGATACTCTTTTTTTTTCCTGAAAATRCGGACAAATCTGATTCCAGTCATGTAGGATTAGAGATCATGGATTAATTTTGCTCATCATTTGAAATACTCCAGTGTTCTGATAATGTGATCATGGTATAATTTCCCTCATCATTTGAAATACTCCAGTGTTCTGATAACATGGGTACTTCTCACCAGAATTTAGTTATGCAAAACAATGTGTCTCATCTGAAATATATCACTTCCACCAGCCCAGTGGGCCTGGTGCTGAGAGAGAATACTAATTCAATTCTGAGTAAGAGGCTCCTCTTTTGGCACTCTGGCTAACATCCACAGAATCATAAATAGACATAACTTCATGTAAAGTACAAAGGAAGAGTTCAACAACTTGGAAAGAAATACTTCTGCTTTCTCTTGATAAGTGTATATAACTTTACAATTGAAACCAAGTGCAGCTTAACCATGCAGCTTGTTTGCAAAGAAATTCCTGTTGTCAGTGCAGCACACTTTTTGCCACATCAGAGAAATTCTTAGCTCTCCATTCAACACCATGTTGAGGAATGAAAAGAACTTAACATCTACRTTTGAAGCAGGAAGAAAATTGTATTCAATACAAGACTTTTTTTTACAGTGTAAATGCAGCAAATTAAGCACAGTAAAATATTTGCTTCTTAATACTATTTTTATCCATCTCTGTGAATGCCCACTTTCCCAGAACYAATCTTTTAGCATCTACAAAACAAATAATTCCTTTGATCAGGATGTAGCTTTTTCAAAGAAKAAGACGGAGTTGAGAAACTATTTTCAAACTGCTAAGTCCTGGGTTATTTTAGCCTGAAAACTCCATTTTACCACCCCTCTCACGCCCATTTTTCACCTCAGCTGCACTAAATAATTACCTCACTAATAAATGGTGAATTTATATGTCAGTCTTCACCTTGATCCTTCTCTCAGTGCAGTAACTACTGCTCTTGCAGGGGCCTACTGRGTTGTTGTGGTTTCTCTATCCTACTGTGGGGTTTATGTATTTAAACATGCTGGTTTCTTGTATTATTAAATTCTCTCATTGGGACAATATTATTGTACAGGAGCRTTAATTTAAAGAGAAGCTTTTCTGAACAGAAAAAATCACTGTCAGTGGCCAGCAGAAGACAGCACAAAATATTCAACACTTTGTAGTAAATTGAATRCAATACTCTGATATTCTATCCAGCCCCGAAATCCTCAGTGGAACCCATGAATCACCAGCACAGAGGTTAACAGCTGGAAAAAAAACATACTTGCAATCAGTAAATTCTGAATCATCAGAGTTTTGTTTGTTTGTTTGAAGCACAGGCAAAAACTATAGTGCCTGTGTTTCTTTAAAGTATATGCATTGTGATAGCAAAAGCAAAGACACTCTCCTCAGGACTCCACTTATTTCAGTACTCAAGATCAGTGGTATTAAGCCAATAACAGCATTTTTCTTTCCCCATGTTGTTTGTYGTGTGGTCAGTGTTTTTTCTCAGGCTCTGTGTTGTTTTTGTATGTACACGCTGAAAACAAAATGGTGAAATTTTTCCTGAGTTTTTGCATGTTATTTGTCACCCTAAGAATGTAGTTCTTCAATATTTATATCAACTATATGAGGATCACCATAACTTATGCACTAAGAAATTAGGCTCTGAAGTTGTCATTGTGTTTTCAGTGCCCAACCTGAAGTGCCCATGACCTGAGGCTTTAGTCATTATTATACAACTTGTGCTCCACATTGTCTGTACTTATTATAGACTCACACAACTCATCAACCCCTTTCCATTAAGAGATTCARAATCACAGTGGACAAGATTTGCAGCAATTCAGTGCTGTCTGAGGGATAAACCTCTGTCCCCCACCCATTTTTAAAAAGATTTATCATGTCTGWTTCCCATCCAGATTCAGACAAATGATATATGTTGCTGGCTCTGATAAGGACAACTCCAAGACTGAAATTCAAGATGACTATTCAAATTATGGATGGCAAAATTTTTCAAAAGAGATTGAGTCTTACTGCCCCACATCCTTCCAAAAAAACAAACCAAAACAAAACCTAACAAAAACTCAAACAAACGAACAACAAGACAAAACAAACAAAACCCCAAACCAAACAAACRACCAACATGCTCTTCATCTGCTAATCATGGAATCCATCTAAATCTCRTTCCTATGGAAATTTTACTTACCTCACTCTCTTTTCATCCACTCATGTTTTGCTTTTACAAGCTGTCCTGACAGACCACTGTTGATACAGCTAAGGAGGCAAAGTGGCATCAAATTGCTGAACAGAAGTAAGTAATTAGACTTCAGGTGAAAGAGGATATGTAGTGTAAAASAGATCACTGTTTTTGCTTATAAATATAAATTATGCATTTTCCCTGTAGCTTCAAAAGCAATGACATTAAATCCTCAGCTGTCAAGACTGATCAGTAAGGAGTGATATTAGGACAGAAAAACAAAAATAAAACTAAATACTGGAAGAAGATAAGCAGGAGAGACCAAAGAGGTAGCTGGAAGAGGAGATGGAAAAATATTTTTATAGACTTTCCAKA
Organism: Alauda arvensis; assembly: GCA_902810485.1. Taxonomy (NCBI): domain Eukaryota; kingdom Metazoa; phylum Chordata; class Aves; order Passeriformes; family Alaudidae; genus Alauda; species Alauda arvensis. The sequence continues at coordinate 285,543 of CADDXX010000312.1, read as the reverse complement.
AGGAAAAAAGTATAGGAACTCCTTACTCAGCTCAAGAACTGACTAACATGAAAGAAGAAAAAAGCTGAGCCAAGTGTTACCCAGTTTTAGTAAACACACAGAAAACTCTGCTCTTGTCCATTAGCTCTCTTTTGCCTGTTCCAGTTATGCTTCATACTGCCCATTTCAAACCAACAGAACACACCAAACCATCTAAGCAAGTGCTTAGGTTAATTTTTATTCCTCATTTAATAAAGAKTACACAAGATTGAATAAATATTATRCAACATACTTCTATTTCCCATATGTAAATGTAGTTCTTCATGGTTTAACAAGAGTGTTTCAGGGTTATAACACAGAAGGATGTAGTCTGTTCTTGGCTCATTGAAGTCAGTGGCAAAACTCTCATTGTCTTTCATGGAAATAGGACTTTTTCAGAGTACTTATCTTAATTTCTACCTGTTGAAATTCATATGCATTTCAGACTAGCAAAGAAATCTATAAAACTGTTTTGTAGTAGTAAGTTTTTCACACTCCAAATCCTTATTTTAAATGTAAACTGTGTAATAAGCTACATTAAATCAATAAAGTAAAAAAAGAAGAAAAAATACATGTAAAAAGAAACACTAGAACATGGAAAAATGCTGAAGCATTTTAATAATTTTAAAACCTMATGGAGACTACAGAATAATTTTCAGCCAAAATATTTCTTAAACTGGCAGCCCAGAAGAACCCTGGAACACCCATGTGGAAACATGTTTTTAATTTTGGAGTAAATAGTTTTTCCTCATACAGAAGTATTTTCTTTAAATAGCATACAATGGCTCAAAATAGTGAGGAAGCTGAGTATTTCTGTTGTGCAGTTAGACATTAATTATGCTTAGTTAGAATCAAAGTTACTTCTAAGCGACATCTGAAAAGTCTGGAAAAATAAACATTTCAGAAAGCAAAGCTTATAAAGTGAGGTCTCTCTTAATGCAGTCATTAGTAGGTGAGTTCTCCAAGTACCATTTGTCTGATCATTGTGTTCCCAGAGGTGTGAAGCTGCTGACAGGGACCTTCAGATGCCATGAYTGCACACTCACAGACAATAAAACGTGSAAACTTGTCAGTGTTCTGTGTTACCAGGGACATCACAGGGAGCAAAGCCTCAGAGCACGACAAAGGAGGTTTTTATCAAAGTACAAAAGRATCTGTAGAAGAACAGTTATTTTAATTGAAAGTTATAAACTGCTCCTAATCTGTGTTGTTCTGCTGCCAATGTAGCTAACGTTTAGAGTGACTTTCAACACTTTGTGTATGTACTGTGGTTGAGCAGGACAAATTAGAAGTCTTAAAGACAAATGTTTTTTCCAAAAAGAAAATCCAGCATCAGAATGCTAGTGAGTCTAGGAAGTCTGAAGTCTGTTCTTTGTTTTTTGTTTAGCTTCAAACACATAAAAGATAAGCACCTATTTCACCTTTCCTGTCATTAACCTTTTGTWCTCTGCACCTCTTGGGTATAAAACAACCTAATACTGGCATTTTCTGTCCCTGCAACAGGCAGAGCAAATCAGAGGATAACATTTACCTTATCACTGAGCAGTAATATCAGTCACTAAATCTTATTTTTMATCTTTCAAATTATCTGATTTCTATACCACACTTTTCCTAGAGGTGAAATTATACATTTCTAATTTTTATGGTTCTTGCTCAGTTGCATGTGAGATGCTATGTTGGCTTACATGATAAGAATATTTGATCACAAGCTTCCCAACTACATGCTAGAAAASATTAAGAGAAAGCTAACAGTAATAATTAAGAGCATGAAAAAATGTATATGAAGTATGGTGAAAAGATTGCCTACATAGAAAGCAATGCATAAAAATTTTGTAATAAAATACTGAGTAGTGTGAAAAAAAGGGCATACTATGAGCTTCTTTTGTAGCAAAAGGAAATAGCATATTCAGCTGAAGTTAAAGTTGTCAGATTGGAAATCAATGACAGCTAGTTTTGCAGAGCACRTAATTATTCACCAGCACTGTTAGTCACAGGAAGTTCCAAGCGCTGGACAGTGGAGAGACAAGAGGGTTTGAGAGTTGGCTGCTAGAGGAAGTAGGAGGTTCAAGCCTCCTGGAGAGACTGGTCCAGGGTCAGCTACCAGGAGGATCTATTTGTGTCTGTGAGCTTGGGAGTCAGCTGCAAAGCAGCCCACTATTGACCAGAGCTGGGCACAGGGAGCAGTGGCAGCCTCTGCTGAGCTGCGACCAGCAGCAGGCTCAACAGGAGATTTCACCACAGCAATAGAAAATGCAAAATAAAAATAAGTTTCTCCCATGATGTTCCATATAAATACTGGCCAACAAGAAAAATGTGCTGTTCATCCTAATGATTGCATTCTGCTTTGTCATGAAAATATTAAATCTTTTTTTTAACCTACTGTGTCTTTATATGCTTATGTTGAGTTATCCTTTGAATGTTACTACTTTTTTCAACATTTTCAGTTTCATAATACTKTACTAACATGAAAAATACTATAATTGTGGCTGAAAATAAACCTGTATTTACCTCTTAGTGTGGCTTTCATTTATGATCTCTAATACCYGCTGCTGACATTCTGAATCTCTTCATGGCATAAATTAGCAATATAATTGTAAAAACTGAAAGCTGCTCTGGAGCTTTTCAAGGGAGATCACATTTACTTTACAGTTGCTTGTTAATTGCTTTACTGCCTAAGGATGTATAACATATGTCCTGCAAAGAGGCACCCATATGGTTGTACAGTGTATGTCCTGGCACTCTGTTGCCACAGACTAGAAAACAGACTTCTGTTTAAAATGCATGGCCCATTGCATGATTGAAGGTGTGACATATAAAGGATTATAACTGACAACATTGAAGCCCTACACCTGTCACAGTGCTGTGTTAGGAGGATATGTATGTTGTTTGCCTGAGAAGGGGAAAGAAGATTGCCTTCAAGTGAAGAAACATTTAAAAGATATTTTAGAATTTCATACWGGAGAGATTTTGTTTCTCAACTCTCTGRTTTATTTCTGTCAGTATAACTCAGYTATAGTTCAATTTTAATTCAAAAGCTATAAAGTTAAAGAAATTAGAAGAGGAAAAAATTATAAGGGCMTTAATTGGCCACATGGAACCACATTTTGAAAGGTCATTAAGACTTTAGGGCAATAGAGAGGTGATTAAGAATGCTTCTTACAAGTAGCTATATTTATTTTTTTAGGCTTGCACTTTTCTGGTATTATAGATATACTCAAATATTTGAAAAAATGAAAGAATACATGTGACCCTCAGAAACTCAACAGTCACTGTGGATGGCTCTCTTAAACCAACAAAATAATTGCMCTCTAGCACTTGCAYTGTAYRTGAGGTTCATTTCCCTTAGCTTCAGCTTTCTCAGTGAAGTACTTGGGAAAGAAACTAGTCTAAGGAAAAGATTAGTCTCACCTAACTTTAGCTATTTAACATACAGTATTACTAGAGCCTGAACTAAGCATCTGGGCCTCCATTGCACAACTGCAGAGTTAAGTATATCTTAGAGATCTTTCCCAGCATAGAAGGWTTCATCCTGTGGAGAGGCTCAGCTCTTCTCATTGATGGAATAGATACTTAAGGGATTTCTCTCATCTACTTTCAGAAAACAAATTTACAACACCGGTGCTTCTTAAATAGTTAATAAAAAGTGAAATACATGACTTCACAGTGAGTCATCTTATCTGAAACCTGAGTCATGTTTCAGTGATGCCTTTCTTTCTTCATTGACTACAGGGGAAGCGTAGGAGTCCTCCTACACTGAAATAATCTCCTACCTCAGGTGTCTAATTTAAAAGGTTAGATTATGTCAGATTAATTAAGGTTTATGTGACATTTGACAGCAACCTGAGTACTTTGCTGGAGTACCTCTTTCTTCTGAAGGTTACTGTTCTATATTGTGATCCTTCCTGGGTTTTTGCTCATGGAGAGAATAAGAGTGACAGAATTAATTTCTCCTGCTTAGTTTTCCCCACTGGTGTAAATTATCTGAGGTAGCTTGTAACTGTAACAAATTAATCCTATTACTTTCCTATTAATATTAATTGGGGCTGAATYATAAAAACTAAACWAAAAATCATAAACCATGTAACAATAGGTAAGGGTGCAATAGTTAAGAAAGCCATTTCCAAATTYTCCAGCTGATCCAGAAAATTAGATAACTCTTTTCTATTGTACTTTTGTACATAGTAATCTACTAATTGAAGAGCTAGAGCAGATTTGAATTGAAAAGGTTCCTTGTAAGAGGTTATTTTAAAATTATGTGAATGAAATTTAATTATTAAAAACATTTTCATCTACAGTTTCCAGAATTTTAATGATAACAAGCCTGATAAAATTCAGAGAACTACATCAGAAGAAACAAGCTAAGTAAGAGTCACTTAAGAGGCCCATGAATTAAATCATCAACTAATTGTCTTATGGTCTTCTGCAGTCTTTCTATATAAAWRCTTATTAGAACAAACAAACTCTTCAGCTTTATTCAAAGGCTCCACATAAAAATGCGTTTCTTTCTTTAAGAATATGCTCRTAACTAATCATAGGTTATATAAATGTTTTAATCATTACAAACAGAATAATGACGTGGTCCCTATGCTATTCTTGTCTTAGAATTTTTCCTCTTTCACACTTAAAACAGACAAAAGAACACTTCTTTATTGTTTTTACAGAGTACCTCTCTTCATTTCCTCTGTTACATATAAAAGCATTATTTTCCCTTCAGGAAGCCTCCTTTTTTTTCTAGTGCAGTCATTTACAGATGCAACATCTTTCTGTTAAGGATTTTTTTGCTTATTTTTCACTTCATGTATTTTGTGAAGCYTTTCCAAGATGATGCCACTAAAATAAATTATTTAGCAGAACTCATAGGAACTCATACCAAGAACATTCTCTTGCAAATGCTSAGAGAAAGCTTCTTGTATGAGCAGATTATTCCATCACTGCATTGCTGAATTCTTGCACTTCACTGTGAGCCATATGGTAATACCTACTGCTAGACATAAGGTTTCTAGGAATCTCATCTATCTCAGTAAGGATGCTAGAAGCACATGGRGTTCAATGTTTGTTGGTTCAACACTTAGCTGGTGCAAAGCAAACTATCCTTATAGCATTGCTGTTGGGCAAGCTGTTGTTACCAAAGAACCTTTGCTGGGCATTGGGCTAAAATGGTTGGGAAACTCATCTCCTTCTTTCCATCCCAATGGCCACCTGCAGAAAGGATTTGAAGAAAAGAGAGAGGTGACATATATTTTTTTCAAAACATATTTTATTTACAATAATTTCCTGTCAAATGCAACTTCATCAAATTTACAAAGCAAGGCTGCTTTGATCCYTGCAATGAAGTTGTAATATCAGTTTTAAAGCCTCAGGATTCAGCATTTGTGATTATTTCTGTTTTAGCAGGRAAACAGATTTTCAGTCCATCAGCTGTGAAAGCCCTGGCACTATTGCAGACTAACATTTTTGGCAAGGTTCACTGTAAAGAGCAAAGCAGGGTTTCACAACTGCTGGCTCCAAGGAAAGCCAGCAGTAAACAAAACAAACTTTACTCATTAATATACATTTTAAAAGATTTGAACTAAAGAACAGTGAAACATAGATATGACAAACTGTCACACATGGCAATGAGTAACTAGCTATGCATATGCATTCAGAATGGCAAATTTTACCTTGAAGGACACCAATAGGAGGCCGGTTTGCTTGAGAAAAAAATTTCTTTCATACAGGTCTGCAATTTAGCTTCAAAACTGGTCTTGGAGCGAAATACTGCATAAATATTACTGCAGTGCAAGAGAAACATAAAAGGGGAACTTTTTTCCCATTCTTTTTTCCCAGACAAAGTTGTTTTGACTGATTTAAAGCAAATAAATCACAGATATAAACATTTACATATAAATAGATATATATAGGTACTTTTGTAGTCAACTGGCTTAACAAAACAAGTCAGGACATAAATGTCTTCCACAASGATTTTTATTTTTTTTTATCTGTAGTTTTTATTTCTCAAACCCAAGAAATCTTGGATTTTCTGTATTTTATTCTTTATTCCTCAACTTCATCTGTTTAAGTTACTCTCTTTGGGGTGTTATTAATAGATTACAATCTACTACTAAAGTTAAAATTTGCTGCTAGCCTTAATTAAATGCTAGATTTAAATGAAAAAGGCTGTAAAACTATACATGATGCTTGTAGAATTTTAGGCTTGCTTATAGGGAAAAATATATTGTTGTCAATGAAGCATATTAAAACTGTGTAAGTTTGCACCATTAGTCTGTGATTTGCTTTTCCATATAATGAGTTACACTCTTTACTGTACTTTTGAGCTCTACAAAGCTGTAATCTCCACACAGTATTTTCTTCTAGAGCACAAGGAGGCAAGGGAAATAATCAACTGAGACTGGATTTTTATAAGAGCTTACCTTGTTGAAATCAGATTTATTGTACTTAAAATTATTATGTGTATTTTAAGAAAAGGTACTTTGAATCATTTATTTAAAAGTGTAGAACTGGATTTTTAAAGAATTAGCAGCAAGAAATTTTGTGATAGGAGGAAAAAATAATAATTTGGTAGAGCAAGGCATAAACTTGAAGATGATGTATTTGTGATTTTGAACAAGTTTTAGTTTATACACATGCCTAGATGTGACTTTAATTAAGTAACCTATATAAACTAATGGAATTACCTCTCCTTCTTTAAATTATGCAGGTGCTTAATCTCTGCACACAGTCTCCTGGGAACAGGAAATGTTGTGAAATGGAGTCAAATCTCTGCCTTATTTATATCTTAAGACACAGCCTTAAGTAATTCATGATGCTTTGGTGAAAATACACTAAAGCCTGCTAATATTTACTGCATAGCTGTAAGTATATTTTTATTTATGTATTTATGTATTTCAGTTTATGATTTCACAACTTTTCAATGAGGATTGTACATTCATTTAACTTTTTCATTCTGAGTAGATTTGTTGGGGTTTTTTTCTCTGGGAAATCAAGTGTAATTTTTAGCAAGTTTATCTCAGATTATGCGCTTGCAAAATAAACAATGCCAAGATATAGTGTTCCATTTTCTGCAAGGAATTATCTTCACAAAGTCCCCAAACACTGGATGACGGATGATACCTCTGGAAATTATCTAGTCCCTCTGCTCAAGATAGGTCATCTAGAGCAGTACATGCCCAGTCAGGTTTTTAATATCTCCACAACCTTTCTGGGAAACTTGCTCCAGTGTTTGATCATCATTTCAGTGAAAAAAGGTACTTTTCTTGTTTAAATAAATATTTTTGTGCTTTCTTTTGTGTCCATTGCTTCCTGTCCATTCACTGAGAAGTATTTGACCCCATACTCTGTTTTCATCCTGGGACATATTTACACACACTGCCAAGGTTCTCTGTGCTTATTCTCCTCCACACTGTGCAGTGTTAGCCCTCTCATCCTCTCCTGACATGACCAATGGTCCAAGCCCTTTATCATTTTTCTGGGTCTTCTCTGGACTTGGTTCCCTATGTCTGCATCTCTCCTGACTCAAGGAGTGCAGCACTTGGCACAGCTCTCCAGGTGTGGTTATGTGGGAGGATCTACCTTACCCAGCTGTCAACTCTCTTTCTTGTGGACTCTGTTAGGATGCTGTTAGACCCCTCTTGGAAGAAGGGTTGTGATCACACTGCTGGCTCATGATCAACCTCTTGCTCTCCAGGACCCCCAGACCCTTTTCTACAAAGMTGCTGGCTAATCCTGATCACAGTTTCACAGGAAGAACCTGATGCATCTCAGCTGCTTGCTCACATGAAGGGTGTGCATTAGTGTACAGGCATGTTAGATGGCCGCCATCCATTCTGAGAAAAGTGCAGAAGTATTTCCTTTGTGTGTGACGCTTGGGACGGCAAAATTTCACTGGTGTTTTTCTGATTAAGAGGTTTCTCTTGTCCAAACTTGCACCCTTTGGTAGCCAACCCTGTTCATCACTTTCTTACTGAAAAGGTCATCATCATCTCTCTCTTTTTTATGCCCAATTTAAAACTCTCTTCACCAGACAGGCCAGCCTATTGGCAAAGACACTTTCATCCCACCTGGTCAGATAGATCCCTTTTCTTTAAAGCAGTTCTTAGTCCTCAAAGGTGTGAAAATTCAGTCCATGATGTCAACATGAGTTGTACTTTTCTATAGTTATAGATCTACAGGTGAGGCAAGAGTCTCACAGAAGATCCAATCAATTAAACAGCTAGGCTAATTAACAATAACCAGCCACCTACATCCTCCAGCATAAACTTATGGACTAGAACTCACACCAGAGAAAATAGTCACCATTTCTGTTATCTGTGCAATTTTTTCTCAGCTTTAACACCAGTGCTATAAGACTGTATTTATCTAATGGTTTTTACAYTGAAGCAAATGAGTGGAAGATTGCATATGTGGAAAAATGTAAATCAGGTTCTTAGTTACAAGTAGCTTCTCTTCCCAAAGTACATTATAATTTTAAACAGCTCTGCTATTTTATCACTAATGCATATTATTTTGCCCCTCCCAATCCATAAAAATGTGAATAGGAAGAGCCTAGATAACACCTGTAATATTTAACATCTCTTTTTTAAAATGTGTGATCAGAAAGCATGTGTATCCAAGCACAGTCCATGAACATTGTATTGAAYAGAGTTTTATTTTGACACTATTTACCATTCTCTTCTCATCTACTCCTAAAGTAAATATACTTTGTATATATATATATATACACTTTATAAACTTTATAGATATATATACTTTATATTTAGGAGTGTATATATATAGATATAGAGGTATATACATATATATATATATGCCTAAAGACTACCCCTCCTTGAATTACCTTGAAATTACAATACACAACAATGAATTTTAGTAAGCTATTGTTGTTTGATCCACAGTCCTATTTCTTTCATATTCTAAAAGTCTAAAGCACACAGTCTCATCCAGGTACAACACATAGGGGTTTTGGTTTTTGTTTTCTTTTAGTTTCTCACAAGCATATGAGTTAATGGATCTAAAAATTTTGGAAGTATTTTCACAAGAATTACTTTTCAATTAAACATAAAATCATATATACATACATTTTAATCAAGCAATCCTGTTGTACTCTTAATAAATAAAGCAAAGGTTCCTGTTAAGGGGGACTATAGAACAAGAATCAGTAYTAATCCATTGTCATTTTTTATGGTTAAAATTTTTATTTGCTTAATAATATTATTCACCCTAATAAGCAACAGAAGAAGATCTCTGTGATCAACAGAGTTTCTTGTGATTGCTAAACAGAGAAACATTCAACTGTGTTTGTTCAGTAACACTGCATGTTCATGACAGTCTTAAAAAATAGTATAGTGTGGACTGTATTCTGTCTCATATGCTTKTATACAGCTTTGGCTCTTGAGGTCTTAATTTAAAATTTGGATTTATTATCAAAGAAAGTATTTGCCAAGCAGTAAACAGTGCCAGGTAAAGAAGAGGAATTTGCATTAAGCAAGTAAATGCTCTACCATCCAAAGATGGTAATAAATCTGCCACAAGGGAAAAATTTCCCAAGTAAAATAGTAAAAGAATGTTTGCTCCTCTAAACCYCTGAAGAATTGAAATAAGTAATTATCTCACAATTAAAAACATAAAGGAGTAGGAACTCAAATAGGAACACTAAATAAAAGACTTTTCCTGAAGTCAAGGGACTAACTCAGTAATCACACAGAAAAGTATTTTATATTTCACTACATCTAAGAATCATACTGTGAGTAAAGTACTCCCTTCCTCATCTTATACAAAATTTATGGATAATCACTGAACAAATTGGAGAAAATTACTTATGGTCTAGGGAACAGTAGTTTCACTAAACTAAATGTGAATCCTACTGCATGGAAAAGAACAGCATAAAAGTTATCAGTCTGAGGGAATTGCACTGCTTTCATATTACATATGAATAATGTATACATAACTGAGATACAGTAGAAGCTACCAAAATCTATTCAGTATCTAGGCAAGCTGTTAGTCTTAGCCAAATCTTAAGAAAATTGCATATGACAATCAGACAACTGTACCAGAACATATGATATTGTGAACTTGCAGCAAAGGCTAATATGACCARCTATCCAAAAGTAAAGCAAGTAAACAGCAATTCCCATCTAAAACTTCCCAAGTACTTTATAATCATCATTTACATAACACAACTCAAATACAAACCCCTTGAACAAAGCATTAATCCAAAGTTTTATTTTTAGGAATAGGTCACAGGACAAATAAAGCCATACAYTGAAACGTTGTATTTTAAAAAGAGATTTTTAAGAAATAAGTTTATAATTCTCTTTATGTGCATACATTGTTCAAATTTCAATTTAAATATTTTTTAGGGCAGCAGAGACAATACCACTCTAGGAAATGGGTGAATAGCTTAACAATGTAATTGTGAAAATTCACCAAGGTTTAAGTGAAAACCAGCACTCAGGAAGGCCTTGTCTAAGTGTCAAAGCTTTCACAGGTAATAGTGATGGAAGAAAAACAAAAAATCCAGTCTGGTTTTTTCAGACTGGCTTGATTTGTCTGAGGTACCAGTTAAGGGAATGYCATGTTTTTTATGAAAATTTAAGTTATTTTACTAGGAACCAGGAAGCCCAAGTAAGTACTAAATTGCAGAACATAATTTTTTAAGCTCATGACATACCTCTAAAGTGAAAAAGTACCTCAGACCAAATGGCCAACCATTCCTCTCAAAGACATAGTTCAAGTTTAGGCAGACAGAGTAACACTGAGGATGTTCTTTCCAGGGATGTCTGAATCCTAAACACCACAGAAGCATTTAAATTTGGTGAAGTAAGGGAGCAAAGAAAGAAGCTTATGATTGTAGAAGACATTRCTTTCCAGCTGAAGAAAATAACAAAATATCTTTGGTAATAATACATMTTTGGCTAGATAAGAAATAAGTTAATTAAAACAAATAATGAACCAACCACAACAAAACACAAATCAACAAAAAAAGTCCCTAATCACTACCTGCTACAATCCACAAACTAATAATAATACACCTGCAAAAAATTATTTGAAATCCTTGAAGGCAAAACAATAATAATGTTATCAAATGTAATGCATACATCAAGTAAAATAATATGAGCACAGATGGGCTATCAGCCCAGTATTGATACTGGGCCCCCATTTTTATCAAACAGTTACCTGGATGATCAAACCAAATGCATCCTATGAATTATTTAAATTTAAGGCAGCGGTTCACATGAACATTAGAATAGCCTCAGTCCAAAATTACTCTGAGAAATCTGTGGTCTACACCTGTGGAAAGCTGCATTTAGCACAGCAAATCCCATGCATCTGTGCATGTTTGAGAAGTGACTGGCTGAAAAGGAGGTTACTGAAAAGGGCCTGAAGGATAAGGTGACCTTCAGGTTGAGTGTCRTAAAGCAATGACACTCTCTGGTTGCAAGTGAGGCTAATCACACACTGGGCTATGTTTCAAGTTTTAAAAATTCTGAAGTTCTCTTTAGGTTTACAGAAAAAGTTTTTGCATTCAAGCTGTGAATATATAGTCATCAATCTTTTGTTTTGCCACCTTGTATGACAGCAACCTTTGGAAATTTCTTTACCCAAAGTTATTTTCTGTGTTCATTTGCTCTCAGCGCAKGGCTAATCCCTCACTTCCTTTCAGCAGGTTCCCCCAGAGCGTTGTAGAGTACAGTATTTGAAAAATTCAACAGACAACTTTCCTCTCCACTTCCTAGGTGCTGTCTTTTAGCATAAMAAACTTTACAAGTGGAATGAGTATCATCCATCACAATATGCGGAAACTAAATCAGATATAACAAAAATTCAGAAAAACCTAAATATAAATAGTGCTAAGTGTCTTGCCTATGTGAATGAGCATATCTAGACCCTCTCAGGTATGGACATGCACAGGTCAGYGTAGATGGTTTATCTGGATTACAGATTAATTGCTCCATATATGCAGAAATTGCTACCAAAGTAGTAACTCCATGCAAAACTGTGCCATCTCCACTGAGGYTTATCAGCTCAAGTGCAGTGCTGTGCAACCAACCAGAGCCATCTCAGATGGTCTTCACTGGATGTTGAGACTGGGATTGAGGTCAAGCACAGAGAAGCATTGCCATTTATTCCACAAACTGTTGTCCCAGCTGAGTTCATGAACTGATTACAAAAAGAGTATCTCTCCTCTTCCCCATCTGTTTCTGGTATCAGCTATGCAACAGTGACTAATAGCTGAAAGGCAGTGAGGAACAGATGCAATTTTTTCACCATTAAAATTCACAATAAAGCCAAGCCAGCCAGAGGTGCCAAAAGTCTGGCTCCATGTCCGATGAGTGCTTCAAGATTATAGTTTGGGTTCAAATATGTAAAAACATATCATGCTCTGGATCAGGCTTAACATACAATACAGTACATGTTGTGCATGGATTTAAGGAGCCAGATGCAGCCTGTAGTGCAGAGCCAGAGCTAATATGTTGAATATATAAAACCACCAACTGGGTGGGAAGTAAGCAGGTTGGAAATACAATGAACATATATATTATACCACCTTCTCTTTTTGTCCTGCTAGTTGTATCAAAGCTATATTAAGATTATAATTATTTCAGGGATTGAATTTATTTTATTTCTTGAGGAAGTGCCTGGATTTCCTGTGATATAAGCTGTATCTAACATCTTTCTCATTTRCATAAGAAAAACAAGAATTCTTCAGCATATTGTGACAGTATCTGTTATTCTCCTGGATATATCAGTTTCAGTGTTGAAGATCATCGCCTTAAACCACCTCTGTTGTTTGGATAAATAGAGCCTGTTGGAATGCTCCTGTAAAATATCATGTCTATTATCATTTAATTATACTATTATGCAAATTTTTCTGGAGAATATCTTATTCTGTAATTTTCTTTCCTTATTACTAGCTTTTATTTCAAGAAAAGTCATGAAAATTGAGTCTACTGAATCACCTCTCAATTTACYTAGAAGAAAAAAAGCATTTTAGCAATGTGAGTTTGATACAGAAAAAATGGGGCCTTTAGATAAATGTAATTTGAGTTATGGTAGACTAATTTTGTCACTGCCTAATAAAAGTTTCTTTGATATTCTTTTTGACAAGTCCAGAGGTTTGGATCAGCTGCATTTTAATGTTCTTTTTATGGGGTCTTCTCCCACTGCTTCTTTTCCACAAAGAGCTTTTGCCACTCTAGTATATGTGTACAGAGCAATCTTTTAACTATTAAATTGASTCCTGGTTGAATATTTCTGCTCTATCTTTAGTAGTGTTTTTATTGTTTCAATTTTGAAAGGTTAATCTTAAAAAAGAATCCTTAAGAAAAAAAAAAATAAATGCAAAGTAATTACGCTCTCTCAGAAGAGGTAAGTGCCAAGTCCTTCAAGTTCTTTTTTCYTAACCATATTGTTAATAAGAGTTTGCCATCCAATGGACTGAATAAGTCTGAGAAGTTTTTGCCTACATTTAAAATATTATTATTTTAAGGTTAATTATTGTAAAGTGCTCCATGTTACTGTGTGCTAGCAAGCTTTGTAGAGAGAATATGAGCTTCATTGTTGCTAATTTTGAATAAGAATGCTTCATATAAAGCTATTAAGAGATGCTATGGTTCTRTGGGTTTAACAGTACTAAAATGAGAAAGATGAACTCTTTTTGTACATACAATGTTACAATCTTTTACAGTTGTGCACTTATTCAAATGCTTGAAAAAAGCTTTATTTCATTGGAGGGTTATGAAGTATGTARATTGCAGGTAGTGAAAAGTGATAGACCATTCATACCTTTCATAATAAGGRTTCTAGGTGAGTGAGAAGAAACAAGTGCCAGACCTTTCCCCCTGTGTTTCAGATTCTTTGATCTGAATAAGTGGTGCAATACTATAAATCARAGAAGAAAAAGATAGCTGATACCCACACTGGAGAAATGGTGGTTTTGACTACAGCAATTTTTCCTCAGCTCTCCAGAGTTTGTATTTACACCAAATGTCTAGAACACAACACCTTCTTGCTACTGCCCCTGTCATATTAAGCCATTCATATGCACAAATCAGCATCCCTTAGTGGCATATCTSGCCATACATTTGACAAAATACTTGTTTATTGTGGACTAAGTCCAGCTCTGACTGAAATAAGTGGAAAGACTCATGTGGATTTAAGTAAGAGTTGATTTAGACTCCTTCTGAGCACTAAGATTTATGGCATCCTTAACATTTCATTTCCTCAATTTTAAGCATTTGGGTTTTGTAAATGACGTGCTGGATAAATACACTGTTGTCACTTAGCAGACATAACTGGTGTGTGAAAAGAAGTCTTTTACWTTCAGATAAACTGAGGGATGGTGCATTATGGTCTGTAACTCAGCTGGCACAAACTTGCATAAATCCATGAATCTCAACTGGCTTCCAAATATCTAATCTGTCAGCAAATGGAATTCAAGAAGAAAGTTTATATTTTTTTGAAGACAGCATGGATGTAGGTGCAGGGTAATTACCTGAGATAGAGCCTGAAYAAGAAAATAGTAGATTACAGGCTTTCTAGATAAGGTACCTATTATTGGATCAAAAAAAAAAAATTCCCTTCTAATGCACAGAAATCACAGAATGTACATTACAGCTCATAAAATGTACATAAAAGCTCATGAAAAACTAATGTTTATCAGATAAACRAAAAAAGTTTTGAACTTTTGGCTAATACTGGAATGGAACGATTCTTATAAATTGTAACATTTAAATGCTAGGGCATTATTGAAGTAGTTTCTGTGCTGTTGTTGTTTTCTTAATCCCAGAAAGACTGTATTATGTGTATGTCTGTATTATATACACCAGAACAATAAAATTATGGTAATAATTAATTTCCATTCAAAATTGAGAGTTTTAAAGTCCTGAAGTCTAAAACATAGTTTTGCAAGCCAGGAAGAAAATCTTCCTGAAAAAAGTTTTCACTTTTCACCATAACAGTTTCAACAGCTTTTTGAGTTATGAGAGATTAAACGGTAAACAACTCTCACTTATGRCATTTTCTTTTCCATAGAAGCCTATTTAAAAAGAAAAGTGGACATAGCAACAACTATTTCATCATCAAGACTAGGACCCTTCTGCCTCCCTTGTTAGCTGCAAAAGAGAGGAACTAAAGAAGCTGATCTGGCCTATCAGAGTGAAACAATAGTGGCTTGGCTAAATAGGAAAAGATTTCCTTGGCAGATTGAGTCAATCAGTGCAGGAATATTGTTACAGAAGCAGGCATTACCAAAAAACTTTCTGAGATTAACTATTTGAATAATGATTATATATTTTAAGGTGTTGTGCTTGTACACTTTAGATGTAATTAAATTAACTATGTGCTCTGAAAAATATATGCATTCAGGCAATCGTTTTTACTTCAACTACTTAGCATAAGCTACTTGCAAAATTTCATCAGCAGTGTATGCACAGTTCAGAATATAGGATCAGCATTTTTCCATTTAAAACAATTATTTCCATGCTTTGTTCTCTCCTTCCTTTTTTAAGAGACAGTTTAATCATGACAGAAAACTGCAAAAAACAATTACTGTAAGGGATAATATTAAGGGCTTGAGCCTGTTTCCACAGATCTTGGCAGAAGTTTCCTTATGGACTTCAGCATAAGCAGGGACAGCTGCTAGGGTAACCACATACATGACGTTAATTTTTCATAAGGATACATCCAGTGCTCACTGATTTGAGATGAGGCAGCTGCCTAACCCTTCTCAAGTTGTAGGGAAGAATATTATAAAAATATTTACATATGGGTTTTCACCCTCAGTTTTATTACCTGTACAATCTGATACAGCCACCAGGTGGGCTGAGGCTCAGTATCATTCCTCTTTTTTGCCTTGAAGAAGCGTGGTACATATTGTAAACTATCTCATCAATTTTAAAGCTGCAGAGGCTTTTTTACATAGAGGGGGGGAAATATAGTCGATTCTGGTGAAATGGAAGAAAGGAATGTATTCAGCTCTTGCAAATGATTAACACAGCCATCTGTTTCACCTACCTGCATAATTGTCAGCTAATCAATTGCTAATTGCRAGTGACCAGTTGCTTAACAGCATTGTACCTGCAATTGCAATTCATTATCCTAAACACTTTAAAGATCTTCAGACCCTGAATTATTTATTTCCATGAGAAAACAGTGAAAAGAAGATGCCAAAGGAAAGCAAGGAATGGAGATACAGGTAAGAAGGGTGGAGGGTAGGCAATACAGATGTGGGTAACTGCAAGTTGCAGATATGTACAGCATATTCAAGAGTAAGTCAGGCACAATGACAGCCACTTTTATGATTTTGATGGAACAGGGATGTGATGGAGAAGGTGACAGGTGAAAACTGGCAGAAGAAAACAAGCTTCTAGCACAAGTAGGCAAACACGAGGGTAGATTAAAAACAAACAGCAAAGCTAYCTGAGATATATACCTGAATAAATGAGTGAAAGTTACTTTCATTCCAKAATGTTTTTGTTTCTGCTTCTATGTTGAAGGCAATTTTTGAAAGGATTTTATAATTTATATCACAGAAAGAAAAGAACAAATCTGGGAATACCAGTGTGAGAGCAGAGGTCACATAAAGAAGAAAAGATGGAATAGTATTTCTGAACTGATGTTTCTCCTACACAACACTCAGCTGCATGCAAATATGAATAGCTGTCCCATAAACTCGGACAGCATTACCATTTCTGAGTCAGATYAGACTCTCCAGGGGTAGAAAAGGCTCTAAGTTTTGCCATCCTGATTCCAGAGGCCCTGGAACCATTTAAAATCCTCAGTATAAACCAGAGCAGCCTGAAAACCACTATATGTCAACTTTTAATGGTCTCTGAAGCACATTTTATTGTCTTGAGTCACTGCAACAAAGCAATCCAACTACAGTCTTATATCCATTCTTCCTTTGGATGTGTGTATATACAGAGAAATTTTATTTGGGTCATTAACCCTGAATACATTAATAACCTGCTCAATGAGAAGTACTCCATAAAAACAACTGCAATTTTGTATAAGATATCATTAGCATTAATTCCTCCAYAATCTATTAGTGAGCTGTTCCAATTGTGCTCTAATTAGTTCTTGATTTTATGGCTATATCTGTATCTCAATTTCTCTTTCTCTAGCTCCATTTACACCCAACAATTTTGCTACAATTTAGTATATCTTYTAAAAATGACATAGATAAAAGTTTATATAATATCTACTATCACATATCTGAATAGCAAGAATGAAAATTTATCATACTCAACAGAAAGTTCAGGCACTGTSCAGACTAATTTGGAAGGGCTGTGAAATTTTTGTTTGTTTGGATTTTCAGTTTGTTTGTTATAGTTTGTTGAGCTTTTTTAAGATTAACATGATAATGCAAGAATTGGTTTCTAAATACAAAATGACACCAAAAGAAAATAATCTTGATCTAATCCTAAGCATTTAATTCTTCAGACTTATGTATTTATCTTTGGTCAATAGAATTAGACAGTAGCAGAATTAACAAAACAGATCCAGAGGGCACCAGTAGGGTTAGAACTAGAATGTTGTATTTTTATGAGGTAGATGAGAAATAGCAACCTTGGGGAAAAACTATTAATAMCCTTCTACTTTGTAGAAGCAGCTATAGAATTGGCTGTTTTCTCATTAACAATACTGACAATAATACAGCAAGACCACTGAAACAGAGGAGATAAGAGTCTGTATGAATTAAATATTAAAATTAATATGAGATTAGATCAGTGGCAAGAGTTTACAAGTTTGCTTTTTTTTAAAAAAAATTAATCCTAATTACTCYCATAAGAATCAGGTGAAATTGCAATAGAACATGGCTCTCTGTGGGTGTAATACACAGCTAAAATGTCTCTCTCCAAAATATGTGACTCAAGATATATTAATAATCCCAGATTTAATGACAATGGCAGGCCTGAAAGGGACACACCTGAGAGTCTCCACATCTTCTATTGATCTCAGAAAGTTATTGAAAAATCAAGTAWCTTTTTCAAGAGTTGAAATATTAATATGGGTTAATAAAATGCAAAAGGAAAATYGAGGAGGATTGCAAGGAAAAATAAGAGGAAAGAAGACTGGACAATATTTTCTTTACAAAAGAATATAAATAAGAGAAGTWTATAAAATGGACTGACAGCAATGTAAAAATGTTTAATGAGGGAGCTAAATTCATTTTAATGTTCTTTATCAGATAAATGCATAAAATATTTCTATGATTTACAGTTTAAAACAGTTTGAAACAGGCAATTTCAAACTAGGATAAAACTGTTTTATAATAGCACTGAGATTAATTAAGAATTGGAACAGTTTATGCATGTGCATCTCARCCACACATTTTAAAAAACAGATTGAAGCTTTTCCTTCTAAAAACATAGAGTTAAAACATCAATTAATTTTAAAAAATCTTCTAGCTCTTGCCAAGCAGAGATGATGTCAGACTGGATTATAACAAGGATTTTTTTTCAAGACTTGGAATCTGTGATATATTTGAGCCCTGATTTTCCTTTCCACAAACTCTTCTCTACTCCTGTCCTTCCAAATTACATCTTTTCACATCATTCACTATTGTTCAAGTTTTATTTTCTGGTGAAACATTATATAAATTCCTTAAAAAAAACCAACCAAACAACTGAAAAAGACCTCCAACCAAAAGGTTTATATTGTATAAAAAGAAATTATGGGCAAAGAAAGAGACCAGAACAAGGGATAAAAATAACAAAACAAATGGATAAACCCAAGAAAATGTCTGGGATTATGGCAGGCCAATGGCA
>CADDXX010000312.1:256032-266745 GCA_902810485.1 Alauda arvensis | reverse complement strand
ACATCATTCACTATTGTTCAAGTTTTATTTTCTGAAAAAAAAAAATATAAATTAAAAAAAAAAAAAACCCCAAACAACTGAAAAAGCCCACCAACCAAAAGGTTTATATTGTATGAAAAGAAAGTATGGGCAAAGAAAGAGACCAGAACAAGGGATAAAAATAACAAAACAAATGGATAAACCCAAGAAAATGTCTGGGATTATGGCAGGCCAATGGCACCAATAGTCTGAAGGTCTGTCTATAAATTGGATTATTTGGTTCAAGTTTTCAAGGAGAGAAAACAAGATGTGAACTAATGAAGTGATCAGAATTGAACTGAGTGGGAGAAAAATCAAAAGAATGAGGAACAGATTGGGAAAGGCAACAGAAGAGGGAGAAGAAGGTCTCTGATGACAACAAAGGGCAATTCCTCAGAGGAAACAGAGACTGGAAAAAATTGTCAAGTGTTTGGGAGAAAATCCAAGATCAGGATTTTACTGATGAGATTAAGAGATCACAGTTGCTCCCTGGCTCCTGCTCATCTCTGTATGGAGGCAGGACATGAAGCCAATGGCCACCAACCAATGGGTTATTAAACAAGGGCTGGTAGCTTCCATGTCTGAAAGTTTCACAATCACACTTCCACAGTTTCACCATTGGTCCATTTCAGAATTYAACATTACCTCAGGTTTCTTTCAGTAAAAATTTATTCCACCTGGTTGTCTGTTATACATCCTACTTAAAGCCTTAAGAGACTATTTGAGATCAGACCTTAATTAGCATGGGAGTGAGCCTTTCTGTTAACTTCATACCCTGGTTTCACATGTGTGTCTCTAGAACCCAAGAACTATTCCTCATTGTTTTGTCTGACATTTTATCACCAGGACTCCTTCCATCCCCTAGCTGCAGTTGATTCTGTGCAAATAAATGCATCTATTGTAAGGATCTCTTCCAGTCATATCCAAGATTAGGTCTTGTACAAATTTGACTTCTAACTAGTGTCAGTTTGCTTGTTTTGCACCTGTAGGCAGATTCCTTCAATTTARAACAGTCAGCTGGGCCTAAATATTTCACTGTAACTGTATTATCTGTAATGGACTTAATTTCTTTAACAGTGTCACCAGAGACTTTTAACTTGTTTCTTAGTTACAAAAACAAACTAATTCCTAATTAAATTAGGGATTTTAAGATAAGACATCTTCACAGCCAATAGTATCTCTAACTATATACTTTTGTACTTTTTCGGAAATGCCTTAATACGTTTCTGTGATGTAACCATAACGCATCTGCCAGTTYTATCATGCTTTTAAGGCAGGTGAAATTATTTCATTTCTCTTTTGCCAAAGGGAAAAAAACCCCTACAAACCCTGCAGTTTCCCATTATCATTGCTATGAGACAGGTGAAAAATCTGTATATTTATGAAAATTGGATCAAAGCCTTCCTGTATTGATCATAGGACACTCTCATCCATCAGTGTAATCAAGTTAAAAAATTTAATATTTAAAAATCAGTGKTCGCCAAAAGCAAGTGAGCATGCCCTGGGGCATTGAATCTTGAGCAAACTCCTACATTCACCTGTAATCACTATCATTGTCCTCTCAGACATCATGAGTCTGGGTTGACTGAAGTCTGTCAATCAGCTTTACCTTCCAGAATTTTTAGGATCCTTCTCAGAAAGCCACTTAAAGTAATCAAAAATGAGACAGAAGCAAATAATTCAGTAAAAAAAAACCCTCAAAACCCAACAACCCACAATTGTGGATTACCTCAATTCCAGGTTTCCAGAGAAGTCTGGATAGTTAATTTAAAGAGGGGATTGTATAGTGGGTTAGCCTTGCCAAACAGCCAGATTCCCACTCAGCCACTCAGTCAGTTGCTTTCCTCAATCACTTGTCCCCTTAAGTGGGGAGGCACAGAMAACAGGCTGAGAAAGTTCATTGGTCGAGGTAAAAACAGGAAGATTGATTACCAGATACTACTGTGGATGAAAGACACTTGGCTTCAGGAAAATTAATTCCATTTATTGCTGCCTTAAATAGAGTTGGACTATGAGAGGTGAAGACAAACATTAAAATAATAACTTTTCTCATCTTTCTTCCAGACTCAGCTTCACTTCAKGTTTCTCTGCCCAGCCCTGGCTGGTGCAGGGAGAGGGGAGGGTCTATGGGCACCATCTATCAGTGCTCCTCTGCAGCTATTTCATCCTCACATTTTAAATTGCTCTGGTGTGAGCTCTCCAGTGGCTGCACTTCCTTCAGAAAACATCCCCCTGCTCCAGTGGGGGGGGGTGGGGGGGTGGGGGGGGTGGTCCTTCATGGGCCATAGTGTGGATATCTATTCTGGAGTGGTCCCCTCCTTGGGCTGCAGGGAAATATCTGCTCCCAAGCCTCCTTCCTTCCTCTCGTCTTGGGATCCATGATTTTGTTTCTCTCTCTTTATTCCCTCCTCTCTCCCCCAATGTTTTTCGTCCTTTCTTCAGTGTTTCAGCTTTAGTGGGTCCATTGCAGACCTGGGTGTGCAGTCTGGGGCAGCCCCAGGTGTCCCCTCACCAAGATCACCCCTGCAGACACCWCTTGCCAGCACCTCTCCACAAATGCCCCTTGTGCCTGATATGCTGGGAAAAGAGTATGTCTGGATTGACTGGGGCAAAGGGCCACCTAAAGGAATGTTAGAGGATGATATGCCATCCTAATTGAGATTTTAAAGTACTGCGTGTCCATGTGTCTTCCCTCTGTGTAGCAATATTARTAGTTACTACTGCAGGGAAACCAGCTGCCCCTCACAAAATGTCCTCTCCTCCCTGGTCCTTGTGCACAAGTTTTGTATGGTGAGCACAAGCCCCATATGGTGCAAGTGTTGCAGGCCATACCACTTGGAAATGTATATGAAATTCATGGGCTGGCTGCCTTCACAAAGAAACCAAATTTCTGCTGAACAACAAATGCAAGAGAAGGTCTCCAGTGGTCCTCCAACATTTTGAARTGGTGACACAGCTAAAGTAGTTCAGCCTGGGACACTTCACAAGGACAGCTTCTGAGCAAGCATCTAGGCACATCTCAAGTGTTGGGTATTGTAATGTGGAAATCAAAAGCATTTTTGGCTGATTTCAACTAAAAATGAGAAAATCCTTAGTTAATTCTTTATGGTAAAAAAAAAAGTGTTCAGAAGGAATCAGGAGTGAGAAAATGAAAAAATATTCCTCCAATTATGAATAAAAGCTTTTTTGTACTACTACAATATGAYAAGACTTTGGAGAGAACAAAAAGGAAAGAGTTAAATAAAAGCTTTTAAAATTATGAATAAAGGATGATAAGTATAATCAAAAATGGAAACAAAAGGCAGAAAGAAAGAACAATCTTAAAAGTAACATAAGAACATAATTTTTTTTCTTGGTCTAGAATGACAAATGATGAATTCTTAAGATTTTAACCAAATTCCTTTGTCAGAAAACTACGTAGAGATATCTGTGTAAAACATAGTTTAACCAGGTTAGAAGGACCACATTAATTTTCTACTTCACTGCAATGTTAATAATAAAGTAAGATGTCTTTAAACATAATAATTCAGCAGAGTTATAGGTTAACTAGCTGTTACCTGTTACATCCTGTTGCCTTTTTGATTCTTGATACTGAATATGGCAATTAGTAYAGCAACACTGTGTAGTTTCAGATGAGAACATAATTTTTTTCCTTGGTCTAGAATGGTTTTTCTCCAAAAAAATAAAATAAATGCAAACTAGAGGTAACACAATTTTGTACCCTGCTCAATATCTCCAGGGGAATATATATATWAAAAAAAAAAAGCCACAAACAAAAAACCAGAAAAACCCCAAACCWACCAAACRAACGAATCCCCAAACCCCCACAACACTATTTTTTAATAACTAAAGACAAGCAAATAAAATTGAAATATTAGTCAACTTATAATTAAATTATCTTAGCTGACATGTTTAATCACTGGTGAAATGTTTAAAAAAATTATAATTCTTTCCCTCTCCAGTTTTTCACAGAGATTGTGTGAATTACTAATCAGATAAGAGCAGAGGATGCTTCTAGAATCAATCTTATAATGATATGTACATAGAAAATAGGAAAGAAAGTGATATGACATGAACTAAWAATTTTATATAGATGTATAATTAGTCTGTACARGTATCAAGGAKTTGCTTTTAAGAGGAGCTATTCTAATATCTGAAATTATATTCCATAGATGTGATTTGTCACTTCCTTAGGGGTTTTTTTTAGTGTGCAGCTGTAGGACCCAGTATTTTAARAAGTAACAAACCTGAAAATAAACTTCATTTAAAAGAGGTGTAAGTCTCTTCCACAGGTTTCCTGTTTCATCTTTGATGTTTGTTTGAGTTTCAGGAGAGACTGGAGTATAGAAAAGTACWGAGTATGTTAACAGTGTTAAGTAGAGGACAGAGTAAGTGAAGTGTTTTCAGTATTTTCAGTCTCAGARCTTATCTGAAATAAATAAAATTACTACTGATATACAAATATACAGTAAGAAAAGCATTGACATCAGTAAACCACTCAGTCTCAGTAAATGCTTGGCCCTATGCACTCTTCCAAAAGCTATTGTCTTATTTTCCATCAGATTGAAACCAGATGAAACTTTTTTCCTGCATCCATCTGACCCTAAGCAACTATCCTCCTTGTCATTTTAATTGAATAATTCTGTGGTTTTCAGTTGTATCTTAAAGCTTTGGATTAGTCTGAAAATTATTTCCCCAGACCAAAAAATGCACACCAAACTGAAGTGGACATGTTTGTGCACATTTTGACTGTTTTTTGGTGTTYGACTTTGGAGTAAGAATTGATGACAGAACATAAAGTCATTATTGAATGCTGTTTATCTTATCCAAGGTCTTTCTTCAGTTAATGCATATGAAAGTAAAAGCTTTCAACAGATATCATCATTCTATTCAATTTAATACTTTCACCTCAATCAATRAAAAAATAGTTTAGAAAATCTGAGAATTATAAAACTGGGATACAAAATAAAAATAAAACATTTCCAGATGTCCAGGGAAAAGCAACCAAGAATCACTATTCTTTATATTGAGAGTATCTGAGTCTGTAGTGCAAGTACCACTGTCTTCATCAATCCCATTGTAGCTCTCGATTTAATTAAAAATATGGTCCTGATGGCTTCGTTCCAATTTAAAATTTTTCAATAAAAAGAGTATTTATTAAGATGCACACAWTAAATTTATGTATAACATTCTTAAATTACATTTTTATTTCAAAAATCCTTCCTCACAGATATCCAATTTTTTCAYTGTCCAGGTCCTCTGAAGTTCTACTGAATTCAGGAAAGGGAAGATTGTGTTACTCCACATTGAGCAGAGCACCAAGCAGTGGTTGTCTCAACAGGAAAAATGCCTTGTTATAGAAGATCACTAGCATTACTTTTATTATTCTGCCTTTTCTGCTATTAACCTTCTTCCCTGTTTAACACACAAGATGCTTTAACTTGTTCTATTTCCATTGGGATTTTAGGATATATGAATGTAACTAAAGTAACACCTAAACTAACAGAAGTTATCATATTCTTTTTGCAGCTTGTGCAGTTGTATATAGTAGCCAGAGTATTAGATTCAAAGTGTCCCAGCTTATTTTCTGTGGAAATGCTGAGGCTCTCCTAGAAAAGATGAGTCTTGGGTCATTTAGAGCTTAAAAACCTTCTCATGAAGAGGAATTATGAAAGGAGGAATTCTAAACTCCTGAAACTTCTCAGGCCAGCAGTGGCCAGTTTCTGTGATTTAGAATTTTTTTAGCTTTGCAGTCTGGTAGAAAACACTTGTAAGACCTTTGGTCCTGGTTCTGTTCTCATTGCTATTTGWGTAAACCAAGAGCGACCTGAAATTATCCCTGCTTTACAGCATTTTCAAAGAGAGGAGAGATAAGCCTGCACATATCACTTACCAGGGATCTTGAAAGCAAAGAGATTGTTTGGCTCTATGAAGATGTTGTCATASCTATTATGCATACCAATCTCAGTCTATTTTAAGTTGACTAATTAGGGAAAAGTTGAATACAAAAGAAATGCTCTAGGGCCTCCTAATCTGAAATAATATCAGGCTGTGCTTTATCAACTCACTGGGGTCTGTTTGTGAAGATTATATGCATGCTTCTATCTGCTTTGGAGGCAGAGCTAAACCAGAGTGAGCTCTGTGTAACTGGTAGAAAAACAGTGCTACTCTATGTGCTTTTAGGGGGAGCTGGTTCAGACTCCTCTAACATGAAAAGATCTGTTTTTATGTTAATACAAGGAGAAGTATAGGCTCTCAAATTAACTATTCCATCCCTATAGTATTTTTCTTGTTACTGTTCCAGCTCTGTGGAGGTATCTGAGAACTTCAGATTCTTAAATAGAATTTTATTAATTGTCTATATAAATTTAAAGCTTAAGGCTCTTAGTGCATTTTCTGTTTAGCTTTCTCTCACATCTGAAATGACAGTCTTTAATTTAAGAATTTTAAAAGGCTATGGATTTGACAAATCTGATATTGGACTTGGCTTAAAGGAGTCTTTGAAATGTAATATTTTAGGCATGGAGCACATTCATATTACTTTGCTAATCTGCCAAAGGCATGATTTCATCTGGGTTCTGGTTGGATTCTGCAAAATCTCACAGGAAGCAACTGCAGACAACTGCTGGAGGACACCTACATTTAAAAAACGTATGCTGCTCTGAGATAAGTTCTCTGTTTCCCTATTCTTCCCCTTTAAAGCTTGTACATAAATGRGAAATGCATTGTCATTCAGGGCTGCCTCAACCCAACCACAAGTTCCATGACTGACATTTATGCAAAATGTTGATAGACAAATTCCGTAGTTATTTATCAACACTAAGCAGTCCCTGCAGACATCACTCAGCAACCATATCCCATCATGCARGCATTCCTATTTCCTTTCAAGCCATTCATCTGTATATGGGAGCTATTTAAACAAATAAACTTACCTCAATATGAAAACAGTTGCCACATTCATACATTTATAAAAGGAAAACTGCATTAATAAAAGACTTTCATTTGGATATATGAGAAACACTGCAATATATGAAGAAGCAGAGAAATAATACCTCCTTCCTCTGTACAGCCTTTTTCTTATACAGAGAACTAAGTTTAAAAGTTCAAAAGGTAGAATTTATTAACCCATTCACATGCAGCTTTATATGTGTGTAGGACTTATGAATAAGAAATGGGCATAATGACTTGTGTTACCCATTCRCTTTTAAGAAAAAGGTTTTTTACCATAAGTATAGTTTTAAAGGCAAAGCTCTGCCCAGTTTATACAAATTCACTAGAAAAACTCAACTTATTGTAATTCCTATTAAGTTTTTACAGGAACAGGAGGTTTGGTTTTTTTTCTGGGACATGAATAAGAATTTCAGATTTTAGAGTAATTTTAAATGCTTAGAATATTTGAGACTGAGAAACACTGCAATGTGTATCCCGCCTATCAAAATACAAAGTAATGTATATTATGCAATATTTTTTAGTATCATGAATTGGCACTTACATTTAGAAAATGTTCATTTGATAGTTTGGTATGCTGATACCAAATTAAAAAAAAAAACCTAAAAAAACCCCAAAAACCCCCCAAAAACCTACAATAAAGCTTTCCTAATCAATTACTTGCCAGCAAGCAGGACTTCTGTTTGTCCCAGTACTCCTCAATAACAGATCAAAGCGTACCTAAATGATTATTTTGTCAATTTATTTTATGAAATGATTCAGAGTATATAAGACATTCCTTCACTATCTACGTTTAAGAGTCAAAAAATGCTGACCTTGATCTGAATCAGATACACACATCAGGAGCAGAATTCATCCCAGGCAGCTATATTGGAGACCTCTTCTTCAGCTTTGGAATGCTACAACAGTAGAAAGTAGCTTTGCAAGAAGGGCTCTGTGTTCCTTTTTTTTTGAAAAGCAACTGGAGGGAATTTCAGATACTGTAGTCATTTACAAGGGGTGTGCTCTCAGCCCTGTCTAATGTCAGCTCAACTCCAGTGAGCAGTAGGTGCTCGAATGCWCCTCTGATACAGTGGAAATGGCAACTGTGGGGCAATAGCTGAGATTTATCTTTCCAGATGTCCTAAGTCCCTCTGTAGCCTCCTTCAGCTACACAATTATCTTGCCTCTAGTTATCAGCCCTGATATCAACTTTTTCTTGAAGACCATTTTTGATCAGTAGGGTCAGGTGGTTAAGTACAGAAATGAACCCCTAACAGAGTCTTGGAGAACCGTGAGGAAAAAAAAAATCCAATTCTGATAACTCTGATGTTGACAAAGGAAGTTTAAACCAACCTGCCTAAAGAAAAAAATCCTAAGTCTTAAAGTCTCATAAAATTCAGCTTTTAGGAAAAGACRAGATTCAGAGCCCTAACAAATGAAGCTTTTTCTGATACCTGCAGATGGGACATCTGCAAGCAAAGGCTMTCAGTACCAGAYWGAAAACATTATTCTTAATTTTCTKTATTAATATACAAATATATTGGGTYGTTTTACCAGTTTCATTGCTTACTTCATGGTTAAAACTGGGTGCAGCCAGTCTCAGCTAGTTCCTTGYGATTAAAAAAGAWCTGACAATGGACAAAGGATTTATCATTTCTCTTGCTTCTGTTTCCCTGATATCTTCTTCTGTCTTGCCTTGTGATAAAAGCCTGAAGTTATACTTGGAAAATCTATACTTAGAAACCCAATTAGAGGTCTACATCAATTTCACCACCTTATGAATTAGAAAAGGTGCTGTACATCACCAACCTAGACATCAGTTTTTATCCCTCTTCTCTCATCATCATTCATCAGTTATGACACACACAGCTTAGATCAAGCTGGCTGAATTAAAACAGACAAATCCTGCCACTAATACAGCAGAACAATATCTTAGTCACCTTGCCCCCTGCAAGATGTCAGGAGATCATATAGTTACTCTGTGGGATATTTATCCTCAGCTGGGTAGAAGAAACATGTTTAAATAGTTAATGCCAGTCAGTTAATGCAACTCTCTGAGGCTGATAAATTGGGTCCTCTTCCAAGGAGAGGAAYTGCTGCTATGCTGCATTTGGGAAAATGTGATTTAGAAGGTAAATTTCCCAACAACCAGCTAATTCTTCTGAGATCTACCTTTAACACATGAATTAAGGAACACAAGTCACTGTCAACCTTGTGACATATTTAGATACAAATTCTCCAAGAAAACCCTTTTGGATGCATAAACCCCTTCGTGTTGCTAGAACTTAGTAAGTCTGATTTTCTTATGCCTGCAGTTATGTTTCAAAATCAAATGGTATATGGAGTTATTTTCTTTCTCTACCYAAGCTCTTCCCACATTTCAGATAAAATCAAGTACAATAATTATGAGTGTATACACTTACGCTGCTGGAAAATATCTGATTCTCTCACAYTTTAGAAATATGTGATTCATTCAGATCTCATCAATTCATTAGAGAGCATGTGAATTTCACCCAGAGGGCAACAAATGATATGTTGATAAATCCAATTATCATAATTATGTTAAATTGACTGTCACAATGGGAAAATACCTTACTAAAAAAACAATACTTTGAAAGAGAAATATAAAGCCAGTCTGCTATAATGAGGCTATAAAATATGTATGTGCATTTTAAGAGCCATCCATTGCCCCATGCAGATGTGCAGTGTACTTGTTATTTCAGGAAGTTAGTGATGCATACATATGTCAGAGAAGCATGTCGTGCCATCTTCTCATTTCAGTCCACAAGAGACAAAACCAAGTCAGCACTAAGGGAAGAAAATGACATATTCATATAGAGTGGATTTTTTATTTAGATGGTACCRCAGAGTACAGTGGGTCTCTGCAGATAACAGCTCTGGTATCTCACAGGTAGTGGTAATTCTCACTGCAAACTGACTCTCATGTCCACTCTTAGGAATGCTGTGCATTTGTCAGGATGCTATGGAAAAATGACTGCAACTGGAAGTTGGCTATTTGTTAGCACAACTGTCTAAACCCCAGTCACTCACTTGGTGGGATGGAACAAACAGAGCCTTAAGGAAACCACAGCTTCTGTTTACTGCCTCTGTCACAGCCTTCCCCTGTATGGTGTGAGTTCTCCTGGTGCAGGAATTTTATGTTTGGGACAGATTGAATAATGGTGGGAAGAAAGTCGACTGTAAACTAGTTTACCTCATCCTCAGTCAACTGGGACTGAATATCCCCTAGAAAACCTAAGAGTTACTTGGCATTCATTTCATCATCTCCCTGTTCAGTTAAAGTGTTGGTCTTTTACAGACCCTTTATGGAGCAAAGATTTGATGGCAAACTTTGGTGAGAAGGTACAAAAAAGGTACCTCCTCAGGTACAAAGGTSTACAAACACAATCGKCAGAAGTAGTGCTAGAAAATTTTASTAAACATCATTGTTTTTAGATTTTCCTTTAAGTTTTATTTSGATTAAAAAGGGCTCCCATGTAATTCAGAAAAAGGTATGAATATATGTCAGTACGTCTAGTACATCTGTGTCCCATGKGGCATATTGTTTGTATCCCTGTTGTAAATCATAAAGATTTACACTGCTGTCCCTGTTACTCAGTGCAAATTTCTGATTTATCAGGGTTTTGATTTTTGTAAGAMCTCGCCATCCTGCATCTGAAAATTCTTCCTTAGAAGAGCAGTAGGCCTCTAATAAATGTTCTGAGTTTGACAAACTGCCATTTCCAATTAAAAAAAAAAAAAAAA
>CADDXX010000312.1:209647-255866 GCA_902810485.1 Alauda arvensis | reverse complement strand
TCTCTTCTCTTCTCTTCTCTTCTCTTCTCTTCTCTTCTCTTCTCTTCTCTTCTCTTCTCTTCTCTTCTCTTCTCTTCTCTTCTCTTCTCTTCTCTCCCTTCCTTCTTTCCATTACCATTAGGACTAAGTTTAAACAGGAGGACTTGGGATCTCCATCATCCCAACTCTTCTTTCCAGAACAGGAGCTTGTTTTGAAAATTTGTTTCATATCAAAACAGAAGGTAAGGGCCTTTAAGACAATTCTGAGTAAGAATCAGATATTTGTATCAAACAAGAATTTGGACTACAATCAAAATAGTTTCTTCTGGGTCTAACATAGAGGAAAAATACTGCAAATTTAGTTTGCGAAGTCTTTGAAACCTCTTATTTACTAAAAAAACCCCAAAAATCTCCCAAAAAACCCACAACAAACTAATTGCATGGAAAATGCTGGTTTTACAAAAACTTAAGGCCAGTAATCCATGTATTCCATTTTTACAAAAACAGCTGAACTTGATAGTCCTCAGCTTGTCCACAGAATCTGATGAGAAGTATTTGTCCATTCTACATTATTGCCATTCACCTGATGGCAAATTAAAGCCATGTTAGAATGTTATGATCCTCATTAATATTGATTGCCATGAAAGCAACTGTATTTTCTGCTTGTAGAACTGGCTGTTCCAGTATCATGCCTATTAACTTGAGACTAGCTTTATGGTCTGGTTCCAGGAATTGCAAGACCATCTAAAATGACACAGGAAAAACCAAAGTGAATTAATAGAATGATGGTGGATATCATTCTTCAAATCCCTTGTCACAAAGAGATTGTCTATTACATACCCAAAGGTAATTTGCTGAGATGCAGAAAGGAATTATGGAGAAAGTTTTTTCAACATCTCAACCCACCATATTTTTTGCCACTAGAAAGGTAGCTTCACTTTGAWCTTCCATCTCCCCCACTCCCATATCTTGGAAAAATATTTTTACTTCTGATTTCTTCTCYGTAGCAATAGAAGAAAATGAAAGAATGGCATCTGACAATTTTTTTTAAATTTGTGCTGCTGCAAATCCCTTTTATACCATGTCCATAAGTATAAATAATTTGAGCAGCACATAAAAATAAATCAACAGAAGGCCAAGGGAAACTCAAAAACTGCAAATCTGAAAGTGACAATGTAGTGCTGGAAGGCAGATTCCAAGGTGAATAATTTAATTTCTTCTTCATTCCAGTGAATGGATACAGTGGTTGATTTCTTTGAAAAAGGACTCGAATCCGTACTCGTGCTTTAATCAAAGATGGAGCATTACATTGTGCATATCTACTGAACTAATCAGTGTCTTACCATTCACAGGTGGAAGGAGTATACAGCTCAAATTCTGCAGCACTGTACTGTTCTCCTATATGGCCTGCATCATCTGCTCCATGAGTATCAATTTCCTTACCAGAACATTTTCTTGCTGTCTAAATTTCCAACAGTTCCAAAAATTTTCTTCTAAAAATTTATCAGTCCACCACAGAGACTCACATCTCCTTGGTGTCCCATTAGGTACAGATCTGGGCTATTTGGAGTTTTTCTGGACATTATGGCTACCTCGTTTAAAAGTCATACACTAGCCCCCCTGCTGGTTTTGAAAATGAAATTTAATTCAGTGAGACAGAGGAGATTTCAGAAACTAGCTTCAAGTCTGGTCMAGTTTTTAAATTTRTAATTTAAGGTGTGGAAGAAAATAKCTAGTTTAGACCATTTAAAGAAGTTTTATGAGTCTTTTGTGCCCTTTACAATTTGGATTCATTTTAACAGTTATAATATTGGGATTTACAGGCAGTACTGCTATTCTTTTATTTCTATTAGCATTTTTACATTCTTATAAAATATTCTAGAATGTCACATTTCCTGAAACTACATGGTATCTACGTAATAAAATATGGATGATGTATATCTTATGTAATRTATTTTCTGAAATTATTTTGGCTTTCCTGTTTAATTTCTGGTTCTTAAAGAACTTTTTTTTTTTACCAAAAAAACCTACCACCCCTCAGGTATTCATGCATATAGTGATTTTTAAAAATTTTTGATAATATATCCACACACACTTGCACAACATACATTCAATTATACATAAAATTTAGCATTCAGTACATCAGTGTATCYAGTTTCCCTGCTCCTGTCAGTTGCAGTCATACTCCAATTTGAGATTCCTARAACTGAGTGAGAAAAAAATACCTGCAAAGTCCATTAGATACAAATTATAAATCAATTAGTTGTGTTATGAATGTAATGAGCATGGATAGTAAGAAAAAACSTTGTCATAGATATTTATTTACATATGYATTAGCTATCCCATATGTTTTCAAAGCTTGTTTTCATTTAGATTGTATTGCTTGTCATTATGCTAAAACAAGCTACTGGAGTAAATAAAAAGGAGTTGCAATGAAAACAGTAACTGGTCTACTAATATTTCTCTCCCTCTTCCCCAATCACTGCACTGAGGTTGACCAGAGAAATSTTTTTCTATGCAATTTGATCCTGGGCTGTCACCAGCAGGATAGTTTTCAGGATTTTAAATAGCATGCTTATTTCACTTTCCTTGTTCACTCAAGGATTGCTTTAAAAAATGAAACTCAGTGCCAGTGTTTCCTTACCCATGCTACATCAGAGAAAGCAGTATGAAGGGCATAACACTGTAYGGTATCTGAAACCACACATAGATAAAAGTAAGAACTTCCTACAACTAGAAATATAAAGACTCTTTGAAGCATTAAACCAGAAATGTCACAATATTTTATTTTCTAGAAAAGTGATAAAAGACTGCAGGGGGGGAAGAGAAGTCAAATACTGTCCAGTGCAACGTGGTTTAGCTCCAGCTAAGCACCGTGCAGCTGT
This sequence comes from Alauda arvensis, assembly GCA_902810485.1. Taxonomy (NCBI): domain Eukaryota; kingdom Metazoa; phylum Chordata; class Aves; order Passeriformes; family Alaudidae; genus Alauda; species Alauda arvensis. The sequence continues at coordinate 253,002 of CADDXX010000312.1, read as the reverse complement.
CACTATTGTAGTTTAGCCACAGTATTTCAGCAAGTCCCAAGGAGCAGGCTGTTAAATTGTCCTATTGRAAGAGTTCACAGTTTATTGCCGTTTGCTGTAGACTTCAGAATTTTACACATTCTAAACCTGAACTCTGAGGTATATTTATGAGYGCCAATAAATACTTAAGATAATGCTCACACAAATTTATCTAATTGGTTTAATGCTCAAAATTTTTTTATCAGACTGTCAAGAATATATTTTTTCTTACGTACTTACTAGAATTAGTAYGTGACTGGTATCTAATCTAGAGAATTTATCCCCAGCAGAACGGGACCCTTGTCTTTAAAATAAGGATCTTTTACGGACAAAGAGACACAGCTGATAGACTCACTTCCTGGCATGCTCTTGAGACCATGGATGAATATTTGAGCAGGATTAATGTGTCATTTCCCCCTTTGTGAAGCAAAGAGCTCACTAGGATCAGGACTTCTTCCTCCTCCTAGCCCTTACTGTGCTGCAGTCCCCATAGTCACACTACCCCGAAAGCTTCCTCTAGAGGGCAAGTTCAATCGAGGCCTGAAAAAACCCAACTCCAATCAAGCTTTGAATATCTTCAGAGTTTCCACAACTTTTACCAAAGCTTATTTACCATCAGTGTGAAAATAAYATGCCCTTATATTTAAACAGAATACCCATCTTGTGACTGCTGTCYCGTGTCCCTCACTGTGCCTCTCTGAGGTGTAGTAAGATAGGTAAAGAGTGTGGGGGAACAAAGAGTTGGTACTAAAGGTTATCTTGCCTCTGATGTATTGCAGCGGTGTTAATTATCCTAGAGTGGGAACAGCCTTGCCCTCCCAGCTATGGGTGTCATAAAGAGTGAGCTGGCTGGGAGGGCTTTGGTTGCAGTTGCAGTTCAGCTGGAGCCTGCTGCTGTGCTGTGAAGACCTAGGGACAGGAGGTGGTACAAGGGACAGATAAGGTAAGACCTTGCACCAGGAACTGACCAAGGACAGGGGCCAGGGCCAGGCTGGAGTGAGCTGGTGCTGTGTGAAGGAAGAGAGAAGAAGGAGAACTGGCTGCTGGCATAAATGGACAGACCCTGAGAGCTGCTTGGAGCTGTCTTTGGGAAATAGGCTAGAGACTGTTAAATAGCAAGGTGTTAGTGCCTGAAGTCTTCAGATTGATATGAAAGATTCATAGATAATAAAGTCCTGATACTTGGAGGCCCTAGAAGTTTTTAAGGAAATAGTTTGTGTGTTTTGACCATCTCGACTACCACAGTGACCCACTGGGATGTAGTGGGGGAGGCGGCGTTGGTGTAGCTGAGAGTGGCTGGTGAAAGCCACAGGGAGGTCCAGACCTGATTTTCTTCTATCAATCAAGACACCTGGAGTTAGGATGAGGCATCAGCTAGCAATAATGGGAGACTGCCTGTAGTCTCTGCCTCGTGTTGTGACTGCCTTGACAATGACACTGAGGAGTCTGGCTCTGCCTGCCCTACGCTCCAGCCAGGAGGMTGAAGTTCTCTCAGCATCTCCTTGTACATGTTGTGCCAATGCCTTCATCCTCTTGGGAGCCCTTGACTGAACTGACTGCAGCATGGCAGGGTCCCTGGGAACTGAGGAGCCCAGACTTGAACACAGGACTGCAGGTCATGCCTCAGAAGGAGGGAAGGGACTATTCCGCCCCCTGTGTGGTTGAGCTCCTACCACTACAGCCCACTGTGCTGCTGGCCATCTTCCCTGCAAAGGCAAATTGCTGACTTTCAACTGCTTTTAACCTCAGGATACTACTGTGTCAACACAGAATATTCTATATTCTTTACATATAACATGTATGTTCTATATGCAGTATACTTTGTTTGATATTTAATTGGGTAAAGAAAAAACCAGTTTGTCAATAACGAATGGTGTAGCTCAATGCTTTTTCTCTGTAAGACTGAATAGTATCTGAATGGCCCAGCTTATGGCCCATCCCCTGCTCTTGGTGCACAAAGCTGCTTTTGGGGCTTSTACTTTTTCCCTACTCTGTGCCTTAGAGTGGGGATGTGGATTTAAGGACACCTGAAGTAAAAATTCTCTGCTCCCTAATTTTAAGGAAAACAGAACCAGTCTTAATTGTTTGCAGGTCTGCRGAAGTCTTTTCATTGGATTGGGATCAAGATCTGTAAATTTAATAGGCATTTACCACRGATCTCCAAGGCAGAATCTGATATTAGGCCGTTACTAAATCAAACTGTTGTTCTTTGTTTATGCAAAACTTTGGAAGAAACTTGGATGAAAARCATGTATGGTTCATTCTCTCAAAAAACAAAGGAGTTTTAGATTGCTGTACTATTTGCCTTGGGCTTTCAAAATGGTCTGTATTATGTCTCTTCTATAGTCTAAAGACAGTAAAACAGGATAAAAACTCTAGGCATAAGCACTAATTACATACTGATCTTTAGAAATATTTTACGAAAGGTATGATAGAAAGAAAACCATGTCTAATGTTTTTCAAAAGCTATTAATATTAGTCAAAAGTTTGAGGGGGTTTTTTGGGGTTTTTTTGGTTTTTTTGTTTTTTGTTGTTGTTGCATTTTTTCTTGTGGCTTTGCGGGGAATTGTGGGTTTTTTTAGTTAGTTGGTTGGTTTAGTTTTGTGGTTTTTGTTTGCTTTTGGGTTTTGTTTCTTTTGATTTTAGTTTTGGATTCAGTTTCCCCCAGATCAATCAGATTATTTAATATTAAACAAAATTTGAAGACCTTTTTCTTAGTCTCAGTCTTTAATCCTGCTGAAAACATTGGCAGCAATGCAGCAAAAGCTCGCATAGAAATAAATGCTTTTGTCAATAGCATAGTTTGACTTGTACAATATTTGACTCATGCAGTCCAAGGAGATTGACTCATTCATATCAGCTGAGRATAGTCACACATCTCTGGGAAGGCAGTCACAGATCAGTGTATCATCATACATTGGGGGCCACAGCCATAGAGTATGAGGAAGTTCATATAGACTGATGCTGTTCAACTTTGGTCATGAGATCTATSCTTGAAAAACTATCTGTGCATGAAGGAGCAGCATCTGATGTAGCCTACACACTATAGAAATAAGAAAGGGAAATAACAGAATATACCAGGACTAAAGCTTTTGAGGAGCTTTCTAAGAAGAGCTATGTACTTCAAAAGATATCCAAACAGACAGGTTTTTGAAAGGAAGTGGCTCACATTATACTGTTATACATAATCTGAATCAGAGCTAATATAATTATTATATATATGTTACCCAACATCCTATGAACCATCATGTTATTGCTTCAAATGTTGTTTTATTAATTCATCTTCTAAGCCTATCCAATTTCTCCTTAATGTATATTCAATTTATTATATTTGTGGGAAGATCTAACATGGACTTCATCAGTCTTCTGTGGACTAATTTTCTGTCTTTCACTGACCTCTGAGATCTGGGATGAACWGTTGTACTCATGTGCTTTGCATACCATAAATCACGTGATCCATGCTATGCTTTTCATAGCATAACATGATTTTATTTATTTTTTTAAACACTTAACATTTTGAAAGAGGCTGCTGTTGTCCATTTCATCCAGTTRAAGCAGAGGTAAGAATTATATTACAGTGACTACTAAACATGCTCCCTGCAACCACCACTGCATATGTATCTGCAACRGAAACAGCAGGATGATGCTTTCTCACATCTGTGTCAATGTACATATTCAGGATACCATAATCTTAGCCTGAGCTCTGTGTGTGTACTGGGTTTGTGTGGAAAGGTTTAGGAAGAGGGGAACTGACTGCAGAGGTGGTTCCTTGAGAAGATGCCAGAAGGTGCCCACAGGTCCAGTAGAGCCAGGGCTGTTGCTGGCCAAGGCTGAGCCCATCAGGTGGTAGCACCTTTGGGATAACATAATTAAGAAGGGAAAATGAGCTGCTGTGCAACAGCTGCTGGAAGTATGGAATGAAAATATCTGAGGAATGGCTCTGCAGACACAAAGATCAGTTGAGAGGGAGGGGTAAGAGGTGCTCCAGCTCCAAGCACTGGAGATTCCCCTGCAGCCCATGGAGGAGCCCCACACTGGATCAGGTGGATGCCTGAAGGAGACTGTGACCCCATGGGAAGTTCACTCTGGATCAGGCTCTGTAGCAGGACCTGTGGAGCTGTGGGAGATCCACACTGCAGTAGCTTGTGAAGAACTGCAGACCATGGCAAGGATGCACATTGGAAAAGGTTATGGAGRACCATCTTCCATGCACTGGAACAGGAGGGGTATGAGGGGGAAGGAGGGGTGAAGATACATGATGAAGTTATTACAACTCACATTCCACATCCCTCTGTGCTGTTTGGGGGAGAAAAATACAAACTAATGAGTGAACTGAGCCTGGGAAGAAGGGAGCAGTGAGAGGAAGGTGTTTCAAGATTTGGGTTTATTTCTCATYATYCTATTCTRATTTGATTGTTAATAAACTAATTTCCCAAAACTGAGTTCGTTTTGTCTGGAATGATAATCGCTGAGTGATGTMCCTGTCCTTATCTCAATCTATGAGTTTTTGTCTTCTTTTTTCCATCTGTCAGTTGAGGAAGAGAGTSATAAAGGGACTTGATGGCACCTSGTATCCAGCCAAGGTCAACCCACTGCAGTATGCATRGGACTGTTGTTATTCTGAAGTAAACAATTACTAGTTTTAAATCTGTATCCTTATATACCACCACACACATCAACTTCTAATTCTTGATAAATATATTGTAAGAATACAGTTCTACTTCAAAATATCTAAAATTCACCATATCATCACCAAAATGAGAAGAGAGATGAACACCATCGACAAACAGAAAATAAAGAGAATTTATTATGCTCATGGGAAAAAACTGTAAACAATGTTTTATATAGCATGCTTTTGCTTGGGTTTTTTTTTGGTTGTTTTTTCTTTGGTTGTTGGTTTTTTTTTTTGGGTTTTTTTTTGGTTGTTTTTTCTTTGGTTGTTGGTTTTTTTTTTTTGTTTGTTTTTTTTTTTTTTTTTTTTAAATGTGAAGGAAACAATTGCAAAAAGCTCCTGAGCCTTTAATCCTGAGCTTTGTAATTATAGATTTATCCTTCCCTCATCATTTTTCCAGTAACTTCTGTGGATCTGATACTTGCAAGTCCCTCTTTCAAATATAACAGACAAGATCTGTTACCTGCAATTAGGATCTTGCACAGCATCATGTTCTGTGAATAATTATCAGAAAAGTACCAGGGAAGGTCAAAAGAGCTGCCTTTCAAATTATCTTCTTCTGTGCTTAGTGACACAGAAAATGAAAAACTGTCCAATCTTTCTGGGTTTGTAACTTTGCTGCTTGAGTCCTCAACAATGCAAAGCAGTTTCCCTACATTGCCTTCACTGATAGGGAAGCTGCAATACTGAAAACTCATCATGAATCTGGACAATAGCAGTACCTGCTCATGCAGCTAACCAATTTTAGAATCACTTCAATGAGCAGAGGCTTTAGAGTTGGAAAAAGAAAGCCCTTCACATACAGGAGATATGGAATCTGTAAAGTGTTTACTCAGAAGAATAATGAGATATTTTTCTTTGGATAAATGTACTCAGAGAAGAATTTGTACAGCCTGTTTCCAGGAAGTTTAAAACTGACAACAAAATTGTAGGCAGTACCTGGATAATCAATGATATTATAGATGGTTTTAGAGACATGTAGAGACATTCCTGGTTATGAGTCTCAAAGTCCAGGAAAGAGCATAAAAATTTCTTTGGAGATTTTCCTGTTAAGAAAAAGAAATGCTGTTTTTTTTGTTTTGTTTTTTTTGGTTTTTTTTTTTTTTTTAATTTTAGGCAGATTCTTTGCTCCTCACCCCCCCAAACCTTCATCTGTCTCTCTCCCCTCCCAACACACACAAGTTCCACACCCGAAGCAGAAGAGAAATAGTCGTTTCCTCCTCAATCTCCACCAATTTTCCTGACGTTGTAATTAAAGGGTTGACAGGGAAAGTGCAGTACTTGCTGTGAAATGAAATTGTTACACTAAAGAGAGTCCTAGACAGCTCAGTGATAAGATAATTTAGATGGCAAGGGAAAGCAGCTAACATATATGTGGGTATAAATGACAAAGAGTGGAGATTCGAGCTTTTGAAAATGTGGTTCAGACATCTCATCTTGARACTGTGGGGAAGAAGGTGCAGAGCTGTACTTTAAGCTTTTCTGCCAGTCATAGGTAGAAGCCAAAATTTATTGAACAGGAACTGCATCTGAATGAGAAAGTAAGAGACATCAGCAAATTGATGGCAGGTAAGTGTTGTTAAAGCAGAACATTGTAGTGAGACAAAAAAGTAACAAGTAGAAAGAAAAACATGGTGGCTTCCTAAAGAAAGTACAAAACCAATTTTTATACATTCCTTTCAGATACAAGAAGGGATAATGATAACACAGAAGCTGAACTGTATGCATAAATGAGGAATCTTTCTAACATTTTTTAAGCAAAACAAGATGAATTATATAGAAATTACTTCTGGCTTTTTCTGAAAAGAGACCTAATATATAAAGATATAAATCCTATTATATCTTCAGGAGGACTGGTGCACGAGGTATAATATGTATGAAAGGAGACTATCAGAGGAAAGGAATGACATTTGCAAATTTCCTGCCAGCATAAACCATTTGCACTGCAGTGAAAGATAGAAATGCCAAGAAAATAATTGGAGGAAACTCTGAAGACTCTGTAGGTCTGAATGACAATCTAAAYTAAGAAATTTAAGTACTACAATGCCCATAATAAAGGATCTCCATTACTCTGACGTTTCAAAAATATGAAAACCATGAAGTGGTTCATGAAGGAGCTGATTTGAGTCACTGCAATATGTGCTGCCTGAACAGCCAGAAAGACCAATAGCTTCACAAGTTTACTTCAAAGAAAGGAGTCATATAGACAAACTGTTGGTATGTGAATTGACAATGGTAATGGGGAAGTTAGACTTAAGATACCCTAAAAGGTTGCCACAGAAAATTAAATATTTTAAGTAGTAAGAATTTGTGAAATTCTTAAAAGATTTTAACTTGAAAATGTACAGAGCTGAATGACAGTTAAAAAAGAAAGATGTATCTACAGAAATCTAAAGCAAGTTCAAAGAAATTTGTAAGATATTGCTTCTTTTTTTTTTCTTTTAGTCAATATTTTAGTTTCATATCTTTGCATGACCAGAATACCAGATCACCAGCTGTAGAATCAAATTAGAGTTTGAAGGAATATTTTCTTTATATTACAGCAAAAGTAAGCACACACACATCTTGTACAAAAGCTTACTGCTGAGAGATTTTTCATTTATAATTTTGTCATACTGGGTTTGAACAAAGAAAAAAACCTATTCTGAGAATTTTTAAGGTCATGTCTAATCTATGTATACAGGCTTGTAAAAATTTACTCTAATAAAAGACGTTTACCAAAAATCACAGTTGAATGATTAGCTGCTTATGAAATATAGCTAAATATCAGTTTTCTATACAAAAGATGGACCAGTAAATATGGGTGAATGTATGCTGTAAAAATCAAGGCAGTATCTACTGAACATTCATAMAGAACTGCTGGAGAACTGAAAGACTATTAATGAACTTCCATGGTGAGAATGGTAGTCCACAGGTGAATGAACTATGAAATGTGGAAGAAATATGTGACTTAAGGATAAGTAAATTTCCACCAAATAATCTTTTGTTAATGGAATAATGCTTGAAGACCGAATGATTATTTGTTTCTTATGATTTGTATCTATCACTTGATAATTGTTTCAGTGGCAGAATTAGTGAAATAGATTCCAAAATGCAATTGTGGCTAATATCTTTGCATCATCACCCATCTTGCTTTTCTTTTTCTTATCCTTTTTCAATTTTAAAATCACCATTTTATTTCTTCTCATCTGACTGCTGAAATTCATTGTACTTACTTGTTTAGAGTCTCTGCATTATTCCATTGTTAATGAAGTGCAATAATCCTGAAATATTTCCTCATTATAGTTGATGGCATCAAATCAGATTACCTAACATAGCAACCGTTACCAAGAAAGYCAACATCTCAAACTGTATAATCCAWGTTAGCATTGTTAAATGCATCCTTTTATTTTATTTTAAAGGCTCATCTAACCTCCCTTCTTCATAGGCAAGGTTTGGCATTTTTTTTCCATGTGGTTATTTGTGATCTCTTAGCAGTAAAAAGAAAACGATTTTGCTGAGTGAAAGACTCAACAGTTCTCACACTCTCAAACAATTCTGAACAGCAGTCAAATGAGAGCAAAATCATGTTTCTTTGCTAGGGTGGCTTGTTAATAAACAGAGAATTATAGGACAAACTAAATTATAAAGTGTTTACTGTGTTTATAAACAAATTTAGATAAATGTCTGGAATKAATATTTCTGCACCTATAAAACAGCACCCATAAGGAAGATGGCAGAGAAAGGACATAATTAATGAAAAAAAACTCTATGTCTGTCACTTTCAGTACTTAAAAGTGGTGGTACTTATTCATGGCTCTGTGTAAGTACTTTTTTCTACAATAAGCAAAATAAATATATTTTAATTTTTTTGTCATGATTCCTGAATTTTTCCCATTGACTAGATATCTTAGCCCAGGGAGCTGGTGGAGCCACTGATCCTTGTGGTGTTTAAAAAAAGCCTGGATGTGGCACATAGTGCCATGGTGTCTTGGTTTGAAAGACAGGTGTCTGCTAGGGAAGCTGGAGCCCTGCCCTTGCAATGGAGAATGCAAACCCTCTCCCTCCAAATTATTATAAATTTGAAATGAAGGGGCTTTCAGGCAAAAAAATGTGGGAATGGGAATAGCAGGTTTTTTTACTAACATATATATATATATATATATATAACAAAACAAACAGCTACAGTATTAATAATAAGACAGGACTAAGAACCTCGAGGGGCTTTGCTCCAGAAAAGCCCAGGGCAGTCTGATCCCAGTGTCTCTGAGGCACCAAGCTGGAACGGTGGGAGATCCCGGGCTGCTGATGAGGTAGATGGGCAGTTCCACAGTGGTGGCTCGAGCAGCAGAGATGTCCCGGCAGAACAGGGGTGTGAGGTCAGCGTAGGCAAAAGCCTCAAGCAGGGCCGGAAAAACGGCGGCGGCGGGACAGGGCCGGGTCCGCTCCAGCAGGGCCTGAGGCGAGCTCAGGAATCCCCGGGCACACGAGCAGATGGCGGGAGGTTTCCCAGGAGCGGAGTCGGTGGTGACAGTGAAATTCCTCCTGCAGCAATCGAACAGCCTGGGCGTCCTCTCCTCCAATTGCCAAGGGCAAGAGTGCCTGCCTCCCCCAGGCCCCCGTCCCTTTTCTGCCCCAAATCTCGCGTTACCTTTCCCCTCCCAGGAAACCTCCCGGAGACAAAAGGGAAAAAAACAAACAAACAAACAAACAGGGGTAGCCAGGTTCTGTCTTCTCTTCCCTGGCCTCTTTTGTCTTTGGTTAAGTACCGACAAGTACTCGATCCTTAGAGTCTTAGCAACTTGAGGGAAAAAATTCCAAAGTAAAAAAAACCCCAACTCTAACCCCCCAACACATGGTCTRGTTGTCAAGGTGGTGTTAGGTCATAGGTTGGACTTTATGATCTCAAAGGTCTTTTCCARCTTAGATAATTCCATGGTTCTTTGGGTCTGTGATTCAGAATGAAGTACAGCTCATCATATGTGATGTCCTATTGAGAAATAGGGAAAGAGACAGCAGGATTCAACCTCAGGTTTCAACATCATTTGCAATATATTTGGAGGAGGCAGTGGCTACTCCCTCACACAGCCTGTAAGGTTGCTGGAGCGCTTATCTGCTCTGCTGAAGTGCTGGGACCAAAACTCCTTTCACTTTTGATTTAGAGCAGACTTGAATTTGGCTTTCCTACGTCTCAAGAGAGTATGATAACTTCTGGCTTGCAGGATACTCTGGAAGGAGTAAATATCAATATCAATCTCCTTTTGAAGAGGTTCTACTTCTTGTAACCAATATTAATTCAGGAAGAGAATATGAATGACTTTGCATAATGTAATCATTAGAGTGCTCAACTGGATGCAAAGACAGCTGGATTCCAGCCTGATTCACTGTGTTCCCTCTGTAGCCCATTGTGCTGGTTTTACTTCATTTTGTATTTACAAAATACAAAATTCCCCCATGCCTTTGTCTATTCAGGAACTTTTATTTAACATCCTGAAAAGAAATGGCTTGACACTTCTTCAGTTTTTCCCCATATTTTGCTTCGCTAGAAATGTGAAAGACATATTTGAAATAGTTTTGACTGTTCCAGAGCTGCAAATTTCAGCAATAAATGTTCCAAAGGGTTAGATATTTGGATACTTTTCCTTGTCAAAGTTTTTGAAGCTTTGAAATACAAATCAGATTACAGATGTTTGCTATTAACTTGGCAAGAGTTATTGTTATGGTTATTATTTTTGTTTTTCATTCTTAAACACCTTAGCCAGTGACTGTTTATTTAGTACCAAAAGTCTGCATGGGTTCCTCTGACAGTAGGAAAAAATTAAAACCAAAGTTTTTTTAAGCTTTCTTATGCTTTAAAAGTATTTTTATGCTTTAATTAAATGCAGATTAAATTCAGACCAAAATTTTTAAACTTGCCTATTTTAATTTGTYAGAAGATTGAAAAATGTCCTAAACCAGGAGGGGAAGAAAAATTTCTTCCTCTTCCTCTCCCAGATTTTTAGTAATTTAATGCATTTTCTTGTGGAATTTTTAAATTTTCTAGGTCATATAAATCAAAATAACCCCTTTTGCCCTGATGCTTCTTTAGAGTTAGTGCCAATTTCTTTGGACTGTGAAGTTGCACTTTACTGCTCTGAATATCACTTCCACTTTATTTTTGGGATATAAGGAAATTATTTAAATTTATGKGACTCTCAAGTGTGCCAATCTCCCTAAGGCTTTATATGCCTTTTGGCACATCTTCTGGCAGCTAAAATATTAAAATATTAAATATGGTAAGCAGATACAAAGATGATTAAGGACTGGTTTGGCATTTGTAAAAAATATTTTTAAATGTGTATTTATTTAATAGTAGTTCAAAGTCTCAACTTTTACTGTATGTGATATAGCAGTTTCAATTAGAGTGAAGTGTGAAATTAAATCACTATCTATAACAATGATTTTTTCTTTGATGAAATAATTTTGCTGAAGAGTGGAAAAAAGTACAGGCAAAACTTTAAAGAGAGTAAGGAACTCTTGTGTAAACAGGAGGGTTTCATAACAGAGCACTTAATAATCAGCTTTGTTGCCTCAAAGTTTCCTTTGACAGTCGTAAATTCCTAATGCTAGTGCATTAGAGTATATAAGGGTGGTCTTCCTTAACTATTAAATTATATTTCAAGGTTTGTTTCTTTTTTCATCAACTATGAGCTCTCATTCCACTACTTCCTCTATACTAATAATAGTGACTATCTGAATCAACCATGTTTTGAGGATTAAAAAAACCCCACAATTTTTTCTTGTTACCCATTAATATTATGAACGTCGTATAGTTTCAGAAACTTTTAGATATTTCCTTTTTTCCATATAAACTCCCAGCAACTGCTTTCACAGTGGAAGGATGTGGAAACATTAAACAAACACAAGCATTCTGTAACACTGAAATTCTATATACACAGACTTTCTGCAGACTTCAAAACTGGGACATAGTTACAAGTGCACTGAAGTCAGAGAATCCACTTGACTTTAGCAGTGTCTGATTGCTTTTATATTTCCTAAGTCATTTCTGGAAGTTTYCACTGKTATTRAAAAGAAGACYCACATCTCTTCGCCAGAGATAATTRTGAATGGTCATATCATAATCATAGTCTTTCAAAACATCTGGTATAAAGAAATAGTAGGAAATAGTAGTAACATAATATATATAAGGCTTCTGGTATCTCTATCTGTTTTAATACTGTTTTCTCCTACAAAGTAGTTACATTGTGTTAATGTCAAAACCATTTGAAGCATGACATGGGTCGGTAAAGTATTTCTGGAGAAATTATTTCATTTAGAAGGTAAAATAAATGTTTCTCTTGTGCATCTTTCCCATTCAGCTGTGTCACCTTCTACATGGTTATTTTCATTTCTCAAAACCTTCCTACAATCCAATTGACATTTTTGATAACTACCCTCACAAGAATGAAAAGATATAACTGAGAACAAGCAACAAAAGCTAGGATTTARTCACAGTGTGGTCAGACTCCTCAAAATCTTGGCTCACATTTCCAGGATATGAAAATTTTAAAGAATTAATTTTATTATCATTGAAATTAATGGGGTTTTTATTGTCAATACCAAGTGGAACAAAATTTCCTCTGAGAACAACAACAAAAMAATTTGAAGTTACCTGATCAACACTACAAACACTTCAAGACAAGAAATTAAAAAAAAAWTTTGCTCTTACACCCTTGATATTTCTTAATATTCGTGACTCAGTTAAACTTTTGTTCCCTTGTTACATAATCAACTATTAAAATATTTGTTATTTCATTTCTGTGAATAGAACTGTAGCAAGTGCCATAAGTCTTTAATGCTTATTCCAGTACAGAAGAAATGCTGTGTGTTTATTCCAATGATAGTTATAGTATCTACCTACTTTTTAGTTACTTTCAGAACAGAAGTACAGAAGTTACATTCAGGTACAGATCTCCAAATAGCTCTGAATATTTGTTTGTTTGGAATATCTTCACAAGAAAAGTCAAAATTTCATCAGTAATTTCACCCAAAACTACAAGACTAAATGCTGCCTAACTTGCCCTTTACTGGCCAAATAACTAATTTGTATAGGGAAACCTTTCAAGAGATTTTGTACCACACTGCCTTTCTTTGAAAACCATTTTTAAAATCTCTTAGACACAATTAGAAGGATTACTTTGCAATTTTAATGTGAGGATAGCAATGAAAAATACTAAGTCTTTTTAAAATTCCGAGTCAGATAATGAATTATTCTTCTCAGAAGCTTTTCTTTTTTGTGCCTCAGTTTTGATGAGTTTCTCATTACAATCCTCTTTTCCTACATGAGAAAGTGCTTGCAGACATTGGTTTGCTAARTTTTCCCACTTTTTAAAATTCAAATTCAGTTGTTTTGGAGTAGAATTGACTAATTAGAACTTTTGTACAATGATATACTATGGATTTCCATTTCAACTTGTTGATGGAATAGAGCCCAAACTAAAATTTTGTTGTGCTGAGATTTTTCACAACATTCCTCAATGTTCCTTATTTTATTTATTTGTATTTTGCAAGCATGTTATTTTAAGTAAGAAAATAATAAAGGTATTAAATTATTTACAAGAGATCTTTTCCTCTGAAACAAATGGCATTTCCCTACAGTGACCATACATCAGCATCTAAAATACTACATTTCTTTCTCAGTGCTACTGATAGGAAATARCAATTTTATATCAAATGCCTTTGTTTATTTATTATCAACAATATAGGCATAGAAAGATAAACTGCTCCACTGTCACATTTTGATTGTTCATTTAAACTTCAAAGAGATATAATACCAATAACGTAAGTTTTCATACATGAACAGAATTAAAAATGGTCCTGTCCTTTATTTTTCCCTATCTTTKTTGTTTGCTCTCTCAACTTTGCCAGAGGAATACACCCAGGATATCACTATCTTAACAGTTAATCAATTTTTTAGACTAATGGTTTTCATGTCCTTTTGTTAGAGGTTCCCCCTCCTTTYCCTCAAGCAGCTGCTGTTTTCTCTGAACCATAGCAACCAGTCAAGCAAGCAGAATAAGTAGCTCCCTGAGAAAACAACACCAGYTCTGCTCTGTAGGTGATCTAGTGAAGAGAGCTTCATAGCAACCACTCCTGTCCTCCATTAATAGGCTTATAAATATGATTTCTCATCAATGAGAAGTATTGTCAGTAAGGGAAATAATACCAATAACTATACCAGCACCTGTCTGTTGTCTGCAGGCAAACAGAGTTGAAAGAATTCTTTCAGTGGGCTTCTACRTATTTTGGATCCCAATGCCATAAGAGTAATTATTTTTGTGATAGGAAGACGCCAGCTTGTAGCAGCAGAGAACTTTGGAAAAGGCTGTAGGACTGGAAAAGGGTGGCCTAACTGGGCTCCTCCACTTTGATATCTTCCAGCAAGTGTTGCAGCAGCCTGGCAGAAACAGGAGCAGGGATTATCAATGGTTACCTCRCATGAACTGGCTCCAGCAGACATTTCCTTGTGTTTTCCACATTCTGTTGAAGCTTACCTGTCCCACCTGGAGAGGACATTGCTTTAGTTTCACACTTTCCATTAGAGACAGAGTAAGAAGCACTGTTGAGTTTCAGATTTTCTTGCCTTGTAAGGGAATGCTGATGTGTCAAAGTGACAGACAATTCTTAAGAAGTACTTTGGAAGGAAAGTAAGTAAATATAAATCTACTACTCTGTTACATCTCTTCTATAAGCAACTGTTTTTAGAGCACAAATATTTAAAAAGCACCAGATTAAAAATAAAACAAGAATAATTAATAATGTAAACTTACATAATGGTCATAATATAATTCTGATTTTTTTTTTACTAGATATAATAATTTCTTTTTGTAATTTCTACAATGATTCATGGCAGCGAAGAAGGTAGGCAATTACAGGTTTTGGAATAAAATCAAGTAACTAACTCAACAGAARAAGCATTGTTGTATGTTGTATTTTTATGCAAAACATGATTTAAAATTTATAAGAATAATTATGTTGTCCATGTATACTGTCGACTGAATGTAAATGAATGTCACTCCTCTGGGGTAAGGCTTGTGTATCTTGTTATCTAACTTGCATTTGCAGATTGGAAGTATAACAAACATTCCCATCTGTTTTAAAAGTTTTCAAGAAATTCCATCATTAAAAATTCAAATATCTGATTTAAGGTAAGAAGCAACTAATTTTTAAATCATCCAGTAAAACCATCCTCACCTGAAAGCCTGTTATTACAGCCAATAAACACCAAGTATATGTATCAAATTAGCAGAAGAAAAAAAAAATCTCCAAATTCCCTCTGGGCAATAAAATGCTGGGTT
The DNA here is from genome assembly GCA_902810485.1 of Alauda arvensis. Taxonomy (NCBI): domain Eukaryota; kingdom Metazoa; phylum Chordata; class Aves; order Passeriformes; family Alaudidae; genus Alauda; species Alauda arvensis. The sequence goes on along the minus strand of CADDXX010000312.1, from coordinate 237,996 downwards.
TATATGTAGAATTTTTGGCAATGTTTCATTGAGGGAGCATTAATAGTTCATCAGGATATTTGAATTTTGTACGATTATAGTTTCCAACCTTTATTTTCTCACATTGAAAGCTTTTGAACACTGAATAAAATATATTTTACTGTCTTTAAATCTGCATTTTAGATGCCCTGCTGTATACTGCCATTTTTAATACAAGAGACGAATTAACTTTGTATCAGAATCCTATTTCATTCTGATATTGAAAAAGAAGAAAAGAAAGGAAAAGAAGGTTATTATGAGACCAGCATCATGCTAATAAAACTAAAGCTCAGGTTCCTAAAAATGCCTCTTCTGTGGCTAAATCTCAAAAAAAGAAACCTATCAGGGATAACTTTACACAGTCTGAGGYTTCCAAAGCACAGTGCAAAATTAATTAAACCAGTTGCCAATGAGGTGTAGCTTTGCTCCTCAGCTGTTTGTGGAAATGTTGTTCCACTATTTGAAGAAACACAAGAAAGTACTTTCCCTGGGTTCCTGCAGCTGGCAAAGGTACTGCCATTCACTGAGGARTATTGTTATAGGAAGTTTCAACAGAGTGCAGACAGGCTTTCAAAGCTGAAGGGAAACTTCGTGACCTTTCAATTAATACATAAGAGGAGAGCTGGAATATGAGATAATAAGAATAAACAGTCCATTAAAGTATTTTACTCACATATGAAACTTTTCTTCAATTTACCTTAAYTTTCACACTAAAAAGTGGCTGTTACTCTTCAGTTTTCTTTCAAGACTTTTTATTCCACTGATGTTTGTGTCCTGAGTTTAATTAAGCTTTAKGAATTCCTTACAGCTGGAGGACTTAGCAAAGGCTCAGATATGCTTTCCTGGCATGAATGCTATTACTTTCAGACTGAAGCTGTTTTTAATTGGATGGCAGAATAAATAGCTTATTGCAATAAGTGAATCAAATTAATGTAGGAAACATCTGAAATATTTACAGTATAAAGAAAAAATAAATGACCTGGTAAGGTGCTAWATAACTTGATGTGAATGTAAGTCTTATTATAAGAGAAAGTGGTCAAAAAATAAAAGGAAGCAAAAAGGGATTTGACAAACCCTTAGAATAGGTCTTAGTATCTTAACCATCTGTACTGTGCTACCTTTTCTCAGTGAATTACTCATACCACCACGATGACATCACTCCAAGGCCCTCAATTAATCGACTCCTTTTTATGATCTTTCACACCTTTCATTGTGGTCAAGAACCTTGTGAGGGATGAAGTGGATGCTAATATTTATACAGCACTTAATGTTATTGGGTCCTGACCTGGCTAAGCACAACAGTTAYATAAACACATATGGGAAAAAAAGAGAATTGCTGCAGGGCTCAGCATACATTTGTTCCTAGAACTYAGGTTTTTTTGGTACTCTGGGCACAGGAAATATCAGATTATTATGACACACTGACTGTGGTCTGTCAATAAATTAATATTTAACAATCAAGAGAGATTAGGAACTGAATGTTAGCTTTAGAAAAACACTCCAAAATTCCAAACTAAGCTGTTTCCTTGAAAACAATAGGCAAAGTCCAACAGAAACCAATTAACTTGAAGGGTTAAATAGACATTTGGAGAAGTGCTATACTTAAGACTTGAAAAATACAGGTTTAGGAAGAGGAGTGACCTAATATAGAAATGTTAAACACAGAGTTTGTAAGAAACACCTCAGCAGCTGAATGGTGAAGGTGTGGGAAGGGCTACTTTTTTTCTCTATAGATATAAAATGTAACTAGAATATTGACAGAGTGACAAATCTGTCAATATTCTGATCTTTCTTGGAAAAAAAGAAGTAAAAATGTAGGTTATCAGACATTCTGTATAATGGTATGCTGGTAGATCTTAAGAAAGTTGTTCTTTTCCTAAAATACTTTGTTTTAAGGAAGTATGTGGCTTTTCTGGGTGTTTCAAAAATGTTTTTTCTCTAACTCTGCAGCACCACTATAGAAATACATGTGTGTGAAGAACCTACAGAAAAAGACCCTCTCTGCCAAACTCAAAAGATTTAACAGGCTTTTTTTTCTGTCTGCCAGTGAGGGATACTTGAAAAAGGCTGCATCTGGCAAGTAAAAGGAGAGGCTGAGAGGTAAAGGCCAAAGTGTACATGCAAAACCATTTCAAATTCAGTGCCTGAGTTGATAAAATAYTTTCTTTCTAATAATGTAGCATTTTTTGTCTCCTTATCACTGCAAATGATGCATTCATCAGTATACAAGTGACTGCATTTCCTATTTCTGTTCAAGAAGTTTATCCTCTAGATGTTTTTTTGACTTTTGTTTATTTGTTTACAAACCTAAGATGAGTGAATGCAGAATGAAACATGAATTATTAAAAGTAATATAAGACTGCTAAATATCTTAGCCATTGTTTTTCTATACTTTCAGTATTTGTGGTTGTAAATTTTTATTTACAATGAAACTTTGTGTATTGTATTAAATGGACCTTTGTGGAATGCCAGCCTCAGCTCATTTTTATCAATGTTTAATACAGGAATATAGTAGTCCCCAATAGAGAACGTAGCCCAATTTAATAACATTTCAAGGTGAAAATCTGCTCATTCTTTTCTGATTTTAAATCAGCTTTTCTCACTTGAGATTTTTTTTACACTGCTGCCAGAAAACTGGCTTAGATTTTAAAAATTATCAGTCCTCTACTAGAGAGGATATCAGGGCAAATCCGTAATTTAATTATAAATATTTTTTGTCTGGATCTTTTTTTTAATCCCTGAATAGACATAGCACCAGTTGAATTCAATAGGCTTTGACATTTGGGGTCCATTTATAGTAAAAAAACCCAACTATTGCACAAAAGAACAGCAGAGTTTYTCATGYACCATCCCAATCAGAACTGGTATAAAAACGAAAAAAAATACCAAARGAGAAAGAAAACAGCATTTTTAAGGAAAGAGACTCTCCCAGACATGCTGAGATATAGCCTTTAATGTTACACCAGGGCCRAACTGAACAAGAAGTTGTAGCTGTCTGAAGTACTGCAGGTGTCTGTAGAGAAACACATGCAGCATGGGAAACAAGCACAAGGAACAAGAGCTCCAGAGTGACAGAATCATGACATTGAATTAGGTGGAGGGGCAGCTGCCTTGATTGTAGTGCTGCACTAGRTGGGAAGCTCAAAGACGTGTTTCAGTATATTTTTGCTGTCTGCATCAATAACTTGTTTTTCATAGATATTTATATCCATAGAAAGTCAGATGTTGGAGGCCAGAAAATATTCATATCACATCCCTTTAGCTTCAGCCTGAAGCTGCATTAATAATCACCAAAGGGGTTTGATCCAGACTGAAAAGCTGTTCTAAGGAACATGTGGTGTCAGGTGCATCAAAAGGATCACCTGTCATTATCCTGACTCCAGTGGTTTCCACTCCTTTCTAAAGGGTGACCTATAACAACAAAAAATTTGCTGAGAGAGCACTTTGGAAAACATGTAAAAGACCTTGTGAGAAAATGTCTCCAAGTTCTTTCTGTAACAGCTTTTGCATTGCTGGAGTATTTGTTTGGTATACTGTATAGGAGAGTTTAAGGGAAGCTGGAATACTGAAGAGAAGCTTCCAGTAGTTAAATTCCTCTACACCACGTAGAGACTCTTAGAATGGAACAAGTTTGGAGAGGTGGCAAATTCTGCAATGTAGGCTTACCTACAACTTTCATGCTAAGGTCCCAGCTATTCTATTAATCTGATTTTTCATTTACCTTCAGTCATCCCCTGGCACATGTACTGGCTTGATATCTTCCCCTTGTGAAGACAAATTAAGAGRCAATTTGGAACAAAGCAGGAGAGCTGTGCTATCTGACAGATGARTTTTCTGTGCTGAATTCTATGAGTGAAGGCACTCAACCTTACCCATTCTTTGGGTTTCTCAGGAGGAGAGTAATCATCTGGACAAAGGGCAGGGGGGACATTGTGCTTGCAGTGGAATCTTATTTTCCTAAAAGAATGTTGGATCTGCAGAGGGTGATTTGAGATGCRCAGAGGAGTCTAAGCTTTAGTAAACAATCATATTTATATAGAATCTAGCTGTGAAAATATTGCAAAGTATAGAAATCCCTAGAACAATAAATCTTCTTGTTCTTCCTGATGGAGATAGATTCTAAGGTCATCAACTATAAGGATCAGATGAGTCTCACATGAATGCTTTGGCCCAGAGCTGCACTGGTAATAAACAGGATTTTTATTACATTTCTAAGTGCTTCATGACATGTGTTAAATTACTGTAGGCTTCACAAACTGCAGCACAGAAGTATTGTGCAATTGGATAGTTCAAATTTGTTCCCTTTGTTCCATTTCAACACAATGGCTCAGCTTYTCTTGCAGAACAAAAATGCTTGTTTTATACACTATCTAATCCAAACTGTTCAACTTTTGCATGAATATGGTAAGTGACCTGAAGATTATTCATGTTATTATAGAGTGAAATACTTTCTCAATTGTATTTTTTAGCTGATGGACCCTTCCATTTTGTGTGTTTATCTACACTTTCAAATCCAGTGAATCCATGCATGTATTTGAACCAATGTTAAGTCAGAATGTTAACTCCATTTCAGTGTTTGGACATGTTCACTCCMTTGCAAAAATCGAGACTGAAAGAATTATTATGATTCATTGTGAATCAGAACTTCCACCTCTCAGTCAAGCCTCTCAAARAAAAGACACAAAACAATAAGTATTGTGCACAAATTCAGTGCAAAACTGAAGTAAAATAGTTGTGGCATTTTTGTTTTATCACTGCAGGGAAAGCTAGGGACATATTCAAGTCTCTGCTTTTAATGAAACAAGCATGTCTAAGTTTCCCGGAAGAGCTGATTGCCTAGTCCTCAGCTTAATCTTCCATTTCATTAAATACTTGGAATGAATAACGATAAAAATTAAATAAAAATTAAATAAAAACAATTCCTGCRTTTTTGCATTTAAAAATCAGGTGTCTAAAGGTTAAAGCAGCAATATTAAARGGTGATTATTCTTCTAGTAAAATGAGAAGAAACTTTAAATGCAGAAACAAAGCCAGTCAGTGCTTCTCTCTAAAATACTAAGGAATGTTAAAAAGTATTTGTTTTTATTCATTTATTCATGGCAAACATCTACCTTCACATCTTTGTGGAAGTATTCCAAAACCATAATTTGACCTTGAGGTAGGTGGTATCTTATCCTGGACAAGCTATTTTTGTGTGACAGAGAAATGAATATTKTTTTTAGTTGTTCTTCTTTTAAGAATTCTGAAACAAGTACAGAGGAAAGAACATCTATAATTTATATTCAGAATAGAAACTCAATAACTAAAGGTTAACAGTCTAGAAAAATTATGACAAAAAAGCCTCAGCAAATTGTTAGTGAAGTAACCCTATACTAAAGGGAATATTTTTATACTTAGTTCTAGTTTAAAGGGAGAAATTCTGGAAAGTTACTGAAAAATAACTAAGGTGAGCATTTAAAGTAAAATAGCTGTCTTTAGTAGCTGTTCAGATCTCTTTTTTTTTCTAGAAGCAAGCTTTTAAGCTTTGCTGGCATCAGACTTGATCAGTTAATTTGGTGTTATTTATATCTGAAAATCTGTAATGTTACTTTTCATTTCATTTTGACGGTATTGCAAAAATTATTTTGGGGTTTTTTTTTAGCTGTCAGTAGAGAAATTTTCTAGGTGAAAAGTATAAAATTCTATCATGCAATTAATATTCTACTTAGATTAGTTTCTTTATTTTTCAAATAYCCTTGTTTGATAATTTCTTCTAATTGAGCTAAATTACTAGTTTGTAGTAAATTAATTTTCTTAACTTGTTTGTATATATTTTTCTTTCAGGAATAAAAAAAGCAGGAAGCTTTTATGTGATCACCATTCTGTGCTCTTCTTCCAAGCATTTTTTCTTTAAAATTAGAGCTCAACTTATAAACCAGCTTTTTCACTGAGAATCACAGTAACTTCAGGGATACTTCTGTCATAGTGCCCTTGGGTGAATTTATWTTTTTTTTCTACCAAACCACCTCTCCTCTATATTGTCTATTTGTCAGACAGCTTCACTTCCACAGCAGTTTCCCTTTGTAGCCGTATTTTGGTCATGGCTCATATTGTTTCAGCTATTTGTTTCTATTTAAGAGTTCAATATCCCTGCCTTTATTCTAAGAAGCTGCTCCTATGCCTACCAGCTTCAAAGAGATGTAACCCACCYATTAGCACAAGGGGGCTTCATAGCTACAGAATTATGTTTCATKAGTCCTATCCATCAAAACATGATTGCCTGCATCATAGGGAAGTTAAGACACTGGACATATCAAGTTCTAAGGTCATGCAAATAGATTCTTCTCCTAGAGCTCATCAGGTGCATCCAGCTGGAACACCCAAGGGTCAGGGACAATACCACACCTGTTATAGTCTGGAAAGARATATCTGCTGTTGAGTGGAGAAGGAGCATGTACTTGTGAAAACAGAACATGTATTTTTGGAAAGAAGCAGATGCAAATTGCAAAGAAGCCTGAATGCTGGATTTTGACCAAGGTAAAARTGTTTGTCTGCTACAGGCCAAGCAGCCAGAAGCAAGATTTTTCTTATTTATGTTACAATTTGGTCCCAAATATTGAGTAAAAGTCATACAAGTTTTCTGCTTTTCATTATCAAAAACTTTTGTATCATCTGTGTTCCAAAACAGTTTTGTAAGCCTGGGATGGATTAATCTTTTCACCTGTATGGAACCACTTATTTAATAAGAAAATTTTAATTAAGTGGTAGAATAATTCTCACAACTTCTTACTCTCCATGTTTAAAAAATTAGTGTCCACCAGTAACTAAATACAAAGAGAATTAATAAGATATTTCAAGCACCAAATGTCACAAAAACACTGCCAGACTAAATTTTCAAGGGCAGGCCATTAAATTGATCTCTTGCATTCCTTTAAATGTGATTTTAACTCAGAAACAGTCTCAGCAGGTAGATAAGATTAAGTGGGAAATGARCCAAACCAGAATTGCACTCCTTTTACTGAAGAGGCTCAGGAAGATGTGATGCTATATAATTTTTTTTTTTTTTTGCCAACTTCACATGCTTCCAGTTGTCTTCCAAACAAGTAGGAACAATTCCAACTGCCTGCCATGGGCAAACTGCTTTTAGTAGATGCAAAATATTACTCCGTAGACCTTGAAGGCAAATGAAGTCAGTATTTCAGGATCTTTTTGGTCAATTTGTCAGCAGTCTGGTAGTTGACATGAACACTCTTTGATTGGAATGAACACAGAAATGGATGATAGGTGCTTATTTATAGTCCTCCTTGTTCCAGCACAGGGATTTCATTTGGTGCTACACAGACAGAGTCAATCCTCTATGAAACAAGAAAACAAGACACTTTTATAACACCAGGTATGCAACAGTAAGAATGACTGAAGAAACTGCTCTGAGAGGCCAACACCGAATTCCTAGTACTGTAAATACAGGCAGTTCTATCATCATACTCAGAATCAGCACCAAAATTRAAAAAGATAAAAAAACACATAGGTATTTGATGCCCAAAAGCTGGTACTCAGAAGAGTATTGTCCAGTCTGGTATTGTGCCTGATTTTACTGATAGCATGACAGCTTTCTGGTTTTCTTCATGTTTTATTTTTGAAGGGAAGCCTGGACAGACACTTCAAATGTCAACTTTCTTACATAGTTCAAGTTTTTAAGGCCCATGAAGGCACTAATCCTGAAATAGTGAATGACATCTGTACAAGTAAACAGTAATTGTTCCCAATGGAAACAAACCTCTATTTGTATAGCAATTGATGATTCCTGTAAATACAGAAAATTCAGGGGCAAATCCCAGGWTTTACTTTTTCTCCATTCAGGATCAAATACTGATATAGGAAATTTTAATTCCAAATATTTTTGCAAGGTTTAAAGGGGTACATTTCAGAAAGACTTTGTCATTGCATAATAATAAAAAAAAATTCAAATCTGGACACTTTGGCACGCAACCTCAAATATGAAATGAATCCAGGCACTCTTACATGAAAATCTGGGCTTATAAATTTGAATGATCCCCTGGTAAAGATCTAAGAAATAATTCAATATATTATGAAATATTAGTGATAGAGCAGTCTTTGATGGTTTGTGTATTCTGATCTCTTTGAATTTRAATATGATAATCTTTCATTTTAAGTCTTGTTTCTGAAATGGAGCAAAATTATTCTAATGTGCATGCCAGACTCTCTTCCCATAGGACTTGTGAGTAGGTTTCCTGCAGAAACATGGTAATTATGCTGTATTTACTATTTTTACTGTTTATGATGCTATTTATGGTTGGGTGTGAGTGGAATAGCTTCATGTGATAATGACTTTATTTTTTATATATGCAGCTTTTTGCAGTAGCAAGGCATMTCCCTGTTATAAAAGGATATTAAAGTTATAATCTGCCAGCCAACATTRAATTCCCAGCAGCTGAATTTGTTAAAGAAGTTGATACCCCTCTAAATCTCYGGTGAGGGCATATGCTGCACCATGATACACTGCTTATCTCCAGGCATAGCTGTGCAAATAAAGGCTTTGTGAAGGATTTACTTCTCTGATTGGGAGAACACTGGATTCAAGTTATTTTTTGTTACATATTGAAGAACCTGTGCCTGTTGAACACAGAGAAGAAACYGATAAAAATGACCTCATGTGGGTTCTTGCGTGGTCCACCATCTATTAGGRTAATGAGATTATTTTAATTTGCTAGCCATGACAGAATTTCTTCYTCCAAAATCAACAACAACAGCAAGCCACTTTAAATAAATGTGAATGTCCTTTGTCTGGGGCTTCTCTTTATCCCCTGGTCACAGTGTCAGGACCTTTTTGCCAAATCTGCCTTCTGCAGGTGAAACCCCATGAAAACCAGGCTGTTCCCTGTTCCAGGCCAAACACAGAAGAGCAGCTATTCATTAGGACCTCAGGCTTCTGCTCTGCTCCCTGAGGCCCTACTCCACTGTGTGCCTCTCTTCTTTCTTCCTGAGTCCTGAGTTTTCTCATTTCATTGAACTTCAATGACCCTTTCGTATTCCTCCTGCCAAATGATCCCCCTTACATGACCCCTTTCTGTTAAGTCCCAGGATAAGTAAGAAGAAAGCAAAATAGAGCCATGCTGTCCTAAAGACTACACTGATATTAATGGTAAATTAAATATTCTATTCTATGTATTTATGCTATGTCTCTTAATTAAAATGGTAACACATCTTTTCCTGGGAAGTCTACAATCTGTGCAATTTTCCCTGTAAATCTGAAGTTAAATTAAATTGAAAGCAGAAAACTGTTGAACAGCTGTCTGTAATAATAGGTTTTTAAGTGTTTTAGTAGACACATTAACAGTTTTTTGGTATACAGATAGAGAAATAGGACATATGGCAATAGTGAAGAGCAATTATGACTTTTTGAACATGCTAATAACACATACACATAATCACTGTAAAGCTCTCCTTGTTTGAGGTTCTTTATCTTCAAGTTGTTTTTCTTCAATTACATCCTAGCAATGATGCAATATATTACCATATGAGGTGTGACTACTATTGTACCTCTTAAATGTCTATCAGAGGCAATGCTTTAATGATATAAATTACCTCAGGGCTTAAAGCATATTTTGCAATGACTCTRTCTAGCTGTCAAAATCTTTATTGCTACACATAAAAAATGACAGWGTTATATTTGCAAGACCATGGCACTTATGAAGCCTTTGTAGTCTCTTCAATAGTTTTTCTGCATCAAATATTCATTTTATTGYCAGTTCTTACCTTATTTTCTGCCAGTGCTATCCTGTTAAATCTAACCATGTTAGATCTTCAGTCCTCCCTTACATTTCAGATTTCTGTACATCTGACTAATAATATGGCATGAAAGTATTRTGTGTGATTCAGATTCATGTGTGCTTACCAGTATTCTCRCTAGACTGATTGTGCACTTTTYCTTGTGATTATCCCTGTAGTGCTTCCTCTTTGTGGCTGCCAGATAAAAGCCTGATCACAGTTCAGAAAAGGTRGGTGAAAGAGTGATGCTCTGAGTTGCCTGCACRTGAATTGTCATCAGATTTGACTGTGGGAAAACTAGATTGATTGTAAGCAGAAAACACTCTTGCCCTCAGTGGTATGACACGCTGACTTGAGACATTATCATATTAGCCAAGCTGAATAATATAAAACATTATATGCAGTGTCATGTATTTGCTGGTTGTTATCACCTTTTAAGAGCCATTTTCCTCATTGTGATCACAAAAACAATGAAAAATATTCTTCTTTGTAAATACATACATGTATATTTTTTCAAAGAGATAAACCTAGTATAAAGTGAATTTACATTATTTCAATTATAATCTGTACTAATGAGGAGTTATAGTAGTGATAACTATCGTTAGAATTGGTTGCACGCATTTTGGGCAGAGGTCCCTGCAAACAGCTTTTTAGATCAGTGCTGGATTGAGCACTGGTCTAAAAAGCTGGCAAATTAAATACAAGATATCCCTTTCCCTTACAAAGATTTTTTTATTATCCTGAAGACTAATAAGTTGGTGCCTGTGTGTCAAGAAAGCATATTCATTAATTTTATATCAATATTTGATATACATTTGCTCATGCAGAGGTGATCTTATTTGATAGAGAAGTCCTGTTGGTTTGGTAAATACTATCAAATGTTTTAAAAAATTCCTTTGCCAAGAAACTCTAAAATCTATTCTGTTTTGTACTGTGAGCCTGTGGGGAGGAGAAAAGACTAGTTATCCAGGGTACCAGTTCTCTTACTACTCTACATTTACAGAGCTCTACTTCAACAGAACATTCCACTTTACTATGGAAAACTGCATGTGAAGTTAGGGAGGGGAAATTGCACTTTCTTTTTATTCAAGAAAGTTTTAGGRAAAGGTGAAATGAGGAAAGAAAATATTTTTTCCATGTTAGTTTATAWGGTTTCTATGTGTTATTAAAGTGAGTAGGAGAATAAAAAGAACCCCAACCAATGAAAACCACATATTAAATAAAACTCAGTCCGAAAGAAGACTGAAGCATGTAAAAAACCACAGTACTACCAAAAATAAAATGAAGGAGCATTGCTGGCACTGACAGTTTTACATACATCTAGTTCCTTTAAAAATTTGGAAATATTTTCAAAATTAACTTTTTGTAAAATATTTTCAGATAGGAGACCGCAAAAGTAACTCTAAGTTCACAAATTCATTATAAAAAAAATTATAAAATCCTACRGTGTGATAGCTTAAAAAAGTGTGGTGCATTACTGGTTTTCACAAGTTCTTTTGTGCTTCACAGAATAATAAGAGAAAATTGTCCAGAGCAGTAGGAGACAAGTTATGTTCCCTGGGTAGGAAAACAAGGTAAAGATCCCACATTTTATTCAGCGTCAAAAAAGGACCACAGTTAAAAACATCTTTTAAAAGTGTGTAATATCATTTTATTTAACTGAATCCTGCGCCATTTGGGATACAGCTTATTTCTGTTTATTGTAACAAAGCAGACTAATCAAGAGTCTATTTATCTGTGAAAGCTTCTATATAAAAAAACAATAATGAAAGGTCATTTTATTTACAGAAGGTAAGAACAAAAATCTACAAATATGTCTGTGTCATGAATTAAAACATTTCTAGCACCAGGTGAAAACAAAATTCTATTGAGTATTAAAAAGGAAGTTGATCAGTCCCTGAACAAAAATATTGGCCATATTCAATAAAAATTAATAGGAATCAATATCTTCAGAAAGTTATCTATTATTAATAGACAATGTAAAATATCTTTTCTAATTAGAAGGCCCATAGCTGATTTTGTTATTTGCATTCTGACATTACAAATACAGTGCCTCCAGTGAAGTGTTGCCACCGAGATTCTCSCAAAGCAGACGCTGCTTGCTTGCTCCCACTTCCCCTCTTCCTTCCTGATTCAGCAGGATGGAGTTGAGAACTGGAGCCACAAAAGCTGGAAATCACAGGTTGAGATAAGAACAATTTACTGAAAACAGTAATGAGATAAGAAAAGGAACTGTAACAGCAACAATATTAGTAACAAAAGGTATAAGATAAAGAAACAATTTACAAGGAAAGCCCAYGGCAAATACCAACTGGTTTCTTCTTTCTTCCCAGCTATGCTTTCTCCCACCAAAGGTGGGGGGGCTCCTTCTTCTCCAAGGTATGAGTATCCCTTTCCCAGTGACCAGCATTGAGGTTGTGGGGTATAGAATTATCTACTGGCCTTGGCCCCAGCCTCTGCCCCCTCATGGCTACTGCAAAAAATTAACTCAGTTCTGGATGAAATTAGGACAAACCCTAAATTAATGTTTTTGCTGTTTGGAGGAAAAATAACTAAACAAATGATGCAGAGTATAAAGAGTCTTAWCCAGCTATGAAGATGGCATTAGCTGTGCAATTGCAGGAATAGAAAATGAACCTTTTTCATCCAAAAACTATTTGACAACATATATATTGTTGATAATATTTTTTTTTAATTCCCATCCCTCTGTATGGATTTTGTTTTTGGTCTCTTAAATTTTCTATTCCAAATTACTATATTTGTAATCTTTAATCATGCAAACCATTTATTATGTCATAAATAACTCTATCTGTGTTTATGATTAATAATCATGGTAATKTGAAATGCAAATATGATCATGTGGTTTCCTTACATTATAATTGTAATATACATCCTAGATAGTGAAGGTAATAATGTATTCTAGGAAGATAGCAAAGAAAGAAACAAACACAGAAGTCAAGGATAGCATTTATTAAACTATAGCAGTAACACTTGAGTGCTGGTGAAAAGCTTTAAAGATCTTTTCTAGGGGAAGGAACACTGGATTAATGACAGCTGAGTGAAAGACTTGTCCACTTTTAATAAGAGGTTTGAACAATAATAGCTAATGAAATTACTGGTGGTAGATTCTGTTAGGGGTTAGAACCTATAATCAGCTACACATCTTAATGATCTGGTTAATGAATAAAGTAGGTATAGTAGGAATCCTGCAAGCTGTCCCAAGCTACTAATGCCTGCAGAACTATAGAATTTTTACACATTGTCTAGAGAAAAATGAAGGTATTACTTTGCAGGATTCAACTTCAGAAAGTAACAAAGTGAAGCTGAGACACTTTAAAGCATTGTGCAGACAAAAATGGAAAAACTTAGTTTAAATAGTTTAAAAAATTGCTGGTGATTGAGACTGAAAGAGTCCTAAACCAAACATGAGGCAATTATTTCTGACTAAGGGTATGAGAAAGCTGCAACAGCATCACAGAGCCTCTACAGAAGAAACATTATACTTTCACCAGAAAATACGTAGTTGAATGTCAGGCATGGTTTAGTAACATATATAGATCAAGACTAAAATACTGAAAAATAAGGGGAAATAAATTATGCAACTGTCTGCAAAATGTAACTACTGTCCCCTGAGAACAAKACTGGAGGTCTGTAGATTCATTACTTTGCAAATGACAAAACATGATTTCCAAGCAGCTATTCATTAATTGATTGGAAGGAATATATTGGCTACCTCTATTGCCTCTGGGTGGCTGTACTTAAGGCCCACTCAAGTGTGTTGGAGTTTTATTKGCCTTGAGAAACAATTGACTTAATTCATTCTATAGAGTGAGTTTGAACAGGTCAGTAAGCAGCTTGAACAGCAATGGACATTTTGTTTAAGTCCCAATTTGCTGGTACAGACATAAGATTAATGTACAGAGATTTTATTCCACCACTTAAAGCAATCGGTATTTTTTTACATCTGGCTTTAGCTCCACCTTGTCATTTAGAAAACCTCTTAAATACAAAGGTCCCAGTGAGAGGAACATCTTTTGTTTTCCTGCTTATGGAAGAAAAAATAGAACAGTTCTGTAGGAAACAACTTGTCTTACCATGTGCAGTTTGATCTTGCAGAATCATGGAATCATGAAGGTGGAGAAGATTTTTAATATCCTTCAGTTCAACTGTTAACCCAGAGCTGCCAAGTCCACCACTAAACCATGTCCCTAGGTGCCACAATTACCTTTTAATACCTCCASAGCTGGTGATTTCACCACTGCCCCAGGCAACCAGTTTGTGTCTTTGACTAAACTTTCAGGAAAGTTTTACWAATATTSCATCTAAACCTCTCCTGGAGCAACTTGAGGCCATTTCTTCTTGTCCTGCTACTTGTTATTTGGGATCACAAACAATCAGGAATAAAGGCTCACAGTAGAAGGTCAGTGTGAGGATATATTCTCAGACAAGTATTCTGAACCAGTGCTTGAGGAGGAGTTTAAGATGAAACTATGTATAAAGCAYGGAATTGTTATTTTATCTGGAACATAGATATTCATATGCTTGTGTCTTCACTTTCTGAGAACAGAGGATGAGTAAAATCCAGAAACATCTGGTTCCTGCAATCTGTATATCCTCAGACATCTAAACTATTGATTTTGATGACAGTGCTCACTGTAGGACACTCAGTGTTTTGAAAGAGGATTTCTTCAGTGGTGTAGATACAAATCATGCATACCAGGCTGTCATCGTTTTATCTATTGTCTTCAATAAAATTATCACATGTGCTACCAGATGAAGATTGTTTAGAATGGATGAAATCAATTAATCTTTTTTTTGTTCACCAGTTTTGTGTTTACTCCTTGCCAGAATCTTTGCTATTTCCCAAGATTTGATCAGAAGTTGATCARAAGTTTGTCCCACACTGAATTTTAATGCATCAGATATTTTCCATGTATATTAATGCACATGTAAGTGAAAATGCTTATGTGAGAATTTACAATAATTTATTTAAAAAATTCTTATAGGGAAGTTCAGTTTATTATGTATATGATGATCATGTTGCATGTGGCATTCTCACTTCAGTGTGTCTTGGGAGTRTGTATTTTCCATTTTTCCTGCAAGTTACTGAACTGGTCTGGTTTTTTGCATTCTTCATAGAGGATGTCTTTTCAGATTTTTTTGGCTGCTTAGAGTCACTACAGATGTTCTTCATAAAAAACAAACAAACAAACAAACAAACAAACAAACAAACAAACAAACAAAAAACCCTGGGAATTGTAGCTGCTGAGAACTGCCCAGGAATACAACTGCTGATCTTATATGGACATGGAGCTACCAGCACAACATAATTCCTGCTTCTCTACCTTCAGTGCAACATCCTGATAATTACTTCTGAAGCTGAACATAATCCTATGATCCCAGTATCTCAGAGACTGGTTCTTTCTGTTAACATTCTAGGATTGTCAGGATTAAAAGGAATTCTTTAACTAAGTTCCTGTTACCGAACAGGAAACAAAGGTATGTATTTAATCTAAATATTTGGCACATGTAAATTAAGAATTTAGAATTTTCTTTCCCTTTCAAACCAGATTTTTTAAAATGAATATAAACAACATTTTTCCCATGGCATAAGTTGCTATCTTTTTAGAAAATCTATTTGCTCCTTTCATTTTTAGAGTAATATGTGTGATCAAATCCTCATTTTGTATTAAAGTTCTTAAAAATAATGGATGATAAACAAATGCATTTTAATTAGATTTTTTCAGATGTCTCTGATTTCAGTCAACTTTATTCACTAGAATTCTTATTAGACTACCTTTTTAAAATGAAAGTATGTCCCTAAATACAGTTACAATGGAATCGAAGACCAGTTTGCAATTCTGCCTCTGAGTATTTTCATTGCCATCTTTGGATTGGATTTCAAATATTTTGTGCATTTTAGTTCAGTTTCCACTGTTCATCAGAGTGAAATATAAATGACTCTTTGTGTTCACTAATAATTATGACAAATTACTTTTTCCTTCTAGAAAAATAGGTGTTGTAATATTTAAGAAAATTATTTTATGAAACCCAAGCTAATTTATATCAGATATTTGCRCTGTGTTTTTTCATGTGTCTTTTTTCATTGATTATGCAAATGAAACAAATAAAACTAAAGAAAAGTCACTGTATGTTTCTGTTTTGTCCCAGTTCCATAATATAGATACAATAKATCTGAAAACACTTTAGTCTGTTCTGTTCAGTTTCTTGAATTAAATAAAAATATATATCAACTTGTCCTTCATGCTAGGTATTCTGATCATAAATGTATTCATGGGCCATAAACTTCTTTAGTAGAGAGTATTATTCAAGCTGTAATAGAGAAGAAAATAAAATATTTTATTCCTCATCTTTATTMACTTTTCAGCTTTTGAGGGCTCATTGATTAAGGTGCTGAATTTACAGTCCTGAGGGAAAATCCCTCTTTTCAACTGCACAGCTTTATCAATGTTTCCATATTGTTTTGGGTAGGACCTAAATCTAGGAAATCACTTTAAATTTAGAGTAGTCTCTTCTCAAGTAGATTATTCATGTGCCTAAATTTCAGCAGTAAAACAGGCTTTGGGGTTAAATTGTAGTAGTCTAACTATAGCAGACATGGAAATGGAAAAAWTTAATTTAACTGCAAATTCTCTATTACAGGAGTTGGATTTTGGTCAGAGTAGCTTCCTTAATGAAGGCAGTGACACTAAAGTCAGATTCACTGACCGCTCTGCTACCAACATGACCTTCACAGGATTATGTAACAATTAGGAGAACCATAAAGAAAGGTGTGAAAGAACTGAGTACACATTACAAAGCCAAGTTATCCTGGGAATTAATGTTATTAATTTTCTTTATCATTGTTTACTACAGACCTTACAGGGATTTGATAAGAAATTTGAAAAAGGAATTCAAAGTTCTTTTACCTTAATGTAAAACAGTGATCAAGTTTGTGATGCAACTACTTTGTGACTGTCCTAATATAATCAATATCTAGTGCATATYAATATTTCAAATCTGTGAGCCATTTGACCATTGCTTCATGTACGTAAGGAAGACATTGAAGCCTCTGAGATGTCCTATCTCTGATTTGTTTCATATTCTGTCCCAAACAGAGCTATCAGCAGGTCTAACACTGTCACACACATAATCTTTATGTGTATATCTGTCTGTCTGTCCTCAAATAAATAGACAAAAATCAACATATATTTGTGTGTGGATGTATACATATATATTTATATAGAGACATTTACTGGGGGATTCAAGGACCTACTTACTTTTCAATTAACTAAAGGGCTTCAACACTGGCCCAGTGTATAGAGACTTTCTAATTCATGCCACTTTGTAGAAATCACAAGCCATAATTAGCACAGTGGAAGCACCCTTTTCATCTTTTTTTCCACCTATTGTGTGAAGAGATTTTTTTCCACTTTAATGAAAAAATAAAAAGATGTTTTTAGATAATTGCCTTTAGAGAATATTAAATCCATCTGAAACACATTCCCATGGTCAAAACCTAAAAATATTTACTGCATATAACTGAGCTACAGAAACCAACATGTGAGCTTTGTTATGGGTCTAGACTAGAAATTCTTGCTTGATTTTARGCTGACATTCTGACTGAGAAATGTTGTGGGGAAGCTAAATTTAGTGACACAATTGAAAGATTCAAAACTTTTATAGAAATTTTTTCCTTTCAGAATGTGGGAAAGAGAAATTTACAATAAGTGTAGTAATCACATATATTTCTTAAAAATTGTYTGACCTATATTTTTAAGCATGAGCACTACTGAAAACTTAGTCACACTTGAATTATTATGATCTTTCTCTTTCTTAGTCCTATTTTACATTCACAGAGTAGTATTAATTATTATTATGATTATACATTTTTTCAGCAACAAGAAAATTCTTGCTTTCCATATRTTTTTATCAGGTTCCATATATCTGCCTTTCATATAAATAAATACAGAGCTACAACACATTTGCTTTTGATTGTCACTTCAGTATCCTTTTCACTAGAAAGCTAATCCAGGTTAACCAAGAAACTCTAATTTTGGTTAGGCTGGGCTAACATTAGCATGCCAGTAAATACCATGTGAACTGTACTTGCATGGTTTTTTTAGCTTTTGGAATTTACTGCTAAGGTTTCTATTATTTCCAGATGACAGGGCATGGTGATGAAAAGTATGGGAAAATATGGTTAAATTAATGGGCTTCCTGAAAACGAAATCATTCTGAACCATTGAACGGGGCTTCTGCATTACTGCATTGTTGTTTGAAAGCAAAAAGGCAAACTACAGTGCTGGAATTTCCTTAAAAAGATTATCTGATGAACTGATTCCTGCAGAGGTGGAGAAATGTCATATATTCTTGGGCTTGATGTACATACCTTCTCCAGAAGATCTTTATATCTGTGACAAAGTCACAGGCAGTGAATTTATATTCCCTCTGGCTATGTTACCATTATCATAACACGTGTGTATWGAGATTCCATCTAGACTGAATCTTGTTCAGCTTTCTTAATTTTGAAGAGTTCAGATATTCTACAGTAGATTAAAGCTCAAAATCAGAATACCATTGGAAAGAGAGATTTATTTTCTTCACACAGGAAATTAAGACTGGCTGTTATTAATTTTCAGATATCAGAGGGATGCAAGAAAAAACAGACAGGGACTTGTTAATTATTAGATCTTAGCTGTGTACCCAAACTAAATGGTAACCTGCAGCAGATTTATAAAAAATTATTTCAAATACATTTTTAATTATTTGAATACTTGAGGAATTTATCTCTCCTAATTGTGATAGATGAGTGGGTCTTTTCTGTTAGATTTGGCATGCAAATCTGTTTTTAAAAGAAAGGCAAACATATTCCTGTAATTTTTTTGTCTTCTCATATTTCTGCAGTGCTAAAAGCTRCTGGTGTTCTAGTTCCTTTAAAGGGAGCTTTGAAGATTATGAAGATGCCAAAGAAAGTGCATGCTGTGCCTATAGGAACATCCTGTCTATACATGGATTGACTAGAAAACCCTGCATTACTGCAGATTTCCCCCCCCTCTTTCATCTCTACATTCTTCTGTCTTCAAATTTTGTATGGACCCTTGTACCTGCATKAAATTAYCCAGCAAGTGTGTTGTGCTTGGTGCTKGCAGGTGCATTGCAGAATTCTAAATGTAAATCCAAATTTTGAGCAAGCRCTGAAGGCATCATCTGCTGAAACCTACTGGCTGCAGGGTGTCTCCTTATCAGCCCTYTCCTTCTGCATAAGGTTTATCCAGAAGGGATGAAGTATACTTTAGAGCTGGCAGGAAGGAGCCGTGAGAGAGCGGAGCATATGGTGATCCTGTCATGCATTCCTGCATCTCAGCTGGACTCTCACGTAGGAGAGCAATATGYATTTGCCTCTTAGCTGCTGAAGGTGGCTGCAATAGATTCTGGGGAGACATAAAATCATAGGATTGGAGGCATGAAACCACAGAACATCTTTCAGCCCATTGATATGTCCAAGGCAGAATTATGTAAGTCAGTCATGACAAAATTGTTCAGACTGAAGACAGTGTTAGATGAAATCGGAAAGATACAAACTTCTCAGACAAATTCAATTTAACTGCTTTTACTATTCAGAACTGTCTAAATCTCTTTTAMAAGTCTCCCCACAGCAAATCTGAAAATGGTTGCAAACAGTTATTTACTGCTAGTGCCTAGCTGGTGCTTTCTTCTTGCATTAGTAATACCTTGGACTTGTCCTTCAAATGACACTTYGTCTTGATTGTTATGAGTTCGAGGTGTATCCTCAGCTATACTGGCAGTCTTCCCACCCATGTACKATCTACCTATTTAATAAATCTAAACCTCATAACTAATGAGAACCCTAACTTGAGACAGATCCCAGCAGAATTTCACAATTGCTTTCCTTTGTTTTGACACACGGCTCATCATAACTCCTTTCAGAATTTGATACAACTAGCTTTGTATCTTTCTTCTTGTATTTTCATGGAGGCCATTCTATCCTCTTTAAGATTATACTAGTGCTGAGAATTTGCTGAAGTCAAGCAATATATCAGCTGGTTTTCTTCTACCATGGAGTTTGCTAGCCTGTGGGAGAGAGATATTAAATTGATTTGGTATTATTTCTGGTTGATAATATGCCAGCTGTTATTCATTTTTGTTTTTCTGTCTGGGTTTTCAAAAACAGTTTAAATAGCACTTCCAGTACTTTTCCAGAGGCTGATTAGTCWGTTATTTTCTGCCTTCTTCTCTTTACATTTCCATTTCTTTGAACTATGTTTGCCAGTCTCTCTGTTCTAATTTCTCAGAGAAAACAACTAATGAYACTGTGATTTCATCACCCAGCTTTTTAATTGCACTACAATGAAGGCCAGCTGCTTCAACCTTTTTGAGAATATTTAGATATTGTTTGACCTGTTCCTTCCTTATTAGAGAAAGAGGYCTTACCCTCTGATAATTGCATTAATTATGCCTGCCCTATGACATTTTCAGGAAAAACTTGTAAAACAATTATTAAATTCCTCACTTTTCCCTGGATCAGCCTGCAATAACACCACACTACAACAAGTAGTCAACAAGTAGTCAGCCAGTCTTTCCTTTTATGGAAGGATTTCTTGATATAATTTAGCTTCCTAGTTAAAGGTTTTCAGTTTTGTGTTGTATCTCCTTCTAGCTCTCTCCCTATGCACTTATTCTGCTTTTTGCATTTGACCTTAGTAACCAAGCCWAGATTCCACTTGCTTTTTATATTTGAAATTCACAAAAAGTCCATGATTTCATCAAGCCCATCTCTTACTGCACCTTTAATCTTTTTTCTGTTAYAGTATATTTTGCACCAATGACCTTAATATTATTTCTTTATGGATCTGACAGTTCACTTTAATTTCTTTTTTCTCTCCTAGGACCCCTTGTTTACCAGTTCTATGAATTTATAGAAACCCACTTTCTAYAAATGCCTCATTTTTGTTTTGTTATAGTCCCTCTTTTTTTTCCCAAGGATCATGAACTCCATCATTTCAGTCTCTCTCTAGATATTTTCTACTGAGGTGTTATTAACCATTTTCTGCACTTTCTGTACATTGAAGTCTCCTATTCTTATACTTAAAAGTSGTTAAAAATGCATACAAGTTAACTRAGAGTCGACCCCTTTGCTATCTTMCTTTCCACAGGGGRAATGTGTGYAYTGAGTCTGGCTGAGTTAAMTTTCCCATAGCAGCCCCCACAGTGCTGTGCTTTGCAATGGCACTGGGTTTGTGTGTCCAGGCTTTGGTAGGAGGGGAGTTACAGSGGTGGCTTCTGTGGGAGGCTGACAGAAGCTTCCCCCATGTCCAGCAGAGACAATGCCACCTGGATCCAAGAGAGACTGGCTGCTGGCCAATCAGGAATGACAGTAATGACTGTAACACATTTAAGTAGAAAAAAAAAAGTTACTGTGAAGATTTAATTGCAGACAGAAAAGAGAGGAACGTGAGAGGAACAACTCTGCAGACACCAAGGTCAGTGGAGAAGGAGGGAGAGGAGGTGCTGCAGGCACCAGAGCTGGGACTCCCCTGCAGCCCGTGTGCAGCCCGAAGCAGCTGTACCCCTGCAGCCCATAGAGATGCATAAAGATGCAGAATCCACCTGCAGCCCATGGAGGACACCTGCACTGGAGCAGGTGGATGTCTGCAAGTAAGCTTTGGAGCTGTGGGAAGCTKGCTCCAGAACAGGCTCCTGGCAGGACTTGTGGGCCCATGAAAAGAGTGGCCTACACAGGATAAGATTTCCTGGCAGGACTTGTGACCCTGTGGGGGCCCACACTGGAGCAGGCTGTGCCTAAGGGATTCTACCCCATGGAAGAGTGACCCACAYTGCAGCAGCTTGCAGAGATCTGCTGCTCATGAGATGGMCTCACATTGGAGGGGTKGATGKATGTCCCGTGGGAGGGATCTCATGCTGGAGCAGTGGGCTCCTCTCCCTGAGCAGTGAGAGAACAATGT
This sequence comes from Alauda arvensis, assembly GCA_902810485.1. Classification (NCBI taxonomy): domain Eukaryota; kingdom Metazoa; phylum Chordata; class Aves; order Passeriformes; family Alaudidae; genus Alauda; species Alauda arvensis. Next base: position 216,223 of record CADDXX010000312.1, on the reverse strand, counting down.
GTGATGAACTCACCATTACTGCCATTCCTTGACTCCCTGTGYCACTGGGGGAGGAGGAAGAGCTCAGGAAGAAGGAAGAGGTAGGAGGAAGCTGTTTTCAACATTTATTTTAYTTCACATTACCTGCTCTGATTTTGCTAGTAATATAATCAAATAATGTTCCCAAGATGAGTCTGTTCTGCCCTTGATGATRTCTGCTGAGTGATCTCTTCTGGTCTTTGTCTCAAGTTATGAACTTTTCATTATATTTTCTTTCCTCTGTCCACTTGTGGAGGGGAGTTGATAGAGCAGCTTTGGTGGGTGCTTGGCATCCAGACAGGGTCAACRCACTACAATGAGAAATACAAATTCACATTTATTCATAAACCTGGTGGTTTCTCTTTTTGCTCACAAATTCCCTTTACCTGCTTCTGGCTCTGGTGGTGTGTAGCAGATGATTCCACAATAGCAACAACATACTTTCACCTTTGTGATTGCCCATGATTTTCTCTGCTCTTAAGAGACAAGTGTTCTTAAGATATAATATATATTGCCATGTCCTTACCCCTTCCTTTCTTCCTCTTTGTCTTTACAGAACAAGTTCCTCCCTCATATAATACTCTTTCAGTTGTCTTTTTATATCAGCTCTCAGTTCTCTCAGCCTAAATCCTCAGGCTCCATTTTGTTCTGCTTTACCTGTCTGCTCATGGCAGATTTGAACAAGCAAGTTATGATAGTGGCCAGTTTAAGGGACAGGAGAAGCAGCACAAAAAAAGAGATTTGTGCACTGTGAGTACCTCATATTTCATTTCTTCCTCCCCACTAATAACTGSCTTAGGCACTAGGCACAAAACCTAGCTGTTGTAACATCATTTCTTTTTAAACAGAATTCTCATACTTTATATGAGTAGTCTCTTTTTGAAGCTGTCTGCTGCCCACATTTCGAAACCTTCACCTGCTCACAGTGAGTTAATCTGCTCCTCAGCAATCCTTATATTGCCTAGTCTTGCACTCAATTCATTGAAATGACTTAAGATGCTGACTTTGCCACTGACCTTGCATGGTTGAACATGTGCTTTAATTATTGCTAATGTTGTGGTCTTTTTGGAGAAGAATATTGATCAYAGCCTTAAACAAAGGGTCATATGTAAAATAGTGCTATATCTTAGATTTTGGTCCTTATATCATATATGTCTGTGCCAATGCCTCCAAGTTGGCTTTTTGCACCTTGTGACATGAATCCCTTGCTTATTCTTGCCTAGTAGTACATGTATTTCTTGTAAATGTCTTTTTCTCTCCTTTAGCCAGATCTTATCCTATCTGGTGATGATGGTGCCGTGTTCTTCAAGTCAGTTGTCTTCCTATGGCCCCCAGTTGTAGGAAATTACACATATAAACCCCCAACCTCTTGCAAGCCCCCGAACATAACATCTAAAAAACCCCCAAAACCTCAACCAAAAAAACCAAAAAAACAAACAAACAACAAAAAACACCCCCAAAAAACCCAAGCCAAAACCCAACAAAAAACATTTAAAAAGTCTAAGGTTTGGTGGACTCATCCTGTTTTATGACATTCCTTGTCAGAATGTCTTGGCCATCATGAAATAGAAATTGTTTATTAAGTAAAATAAATATATAATAAAATAARGGACAGTTCTCCCCTTGGCAAATCTGTAAAAGCAAATTTGTAAAAAGCAAATTTACATATGAATGATACAATGTTCATGTGATGTGATCTTACCAGTTTCCACTGGCATCAAGAAGTCCTGTCAAAAATAAATTTTACAACATTATTACACCTATATATCCTAATTTAAATCTAAACTAAGGCATTGAAATATAATAGACTGCATTGCAAGTGAGTGGTTTTTAGTAGTATAGCCATAAAATGTTCCAACCCCTATGGGGTTTTTTTCCACCATGCAGTATAGATTTTCTGAGCACATGCTGCTTGGTAATATCCTCTTCAGCTTTTCCAGTGGTTTAGAATGGACATACTTTCCTCAGCTCACACAGACACTTCAGCATGAGTGATGCAGAACTCCACTCTATACCAGAAACTGATTTATTAGAGGATTTAGCCTGGGCAGAAAAGACCTTTGCTACTTCCCTTCTGGGAAAAATGAAAGTAGGAGAGCTAAAAAGTCTTATGCCTTGATTTTTTTGTTCAAATTATCCATTGGTAGGCTGTACTGAAACTTGACATATTTCATATACATACAAATAGAGAAATGATAGCCTCACAGCCTGAGCAATTTAGAGGACAGAGTGCATACAAATCCGAGTTTGTATGCTGAAGTTTGATATTGTAGGAGTGTAGGTGTGGCTAAGGAGTGATGGACACAGGGGAAGGTTTATCATGGGAATAACTTTGAACACGTTAAATGTGTTATCATTACTGTGTCTGGGTGAATGAGTTTTGAGTGATTTGTTTATTGCAATTGTGCCAGCCTCACTTCTTATCTTMACAAAATCTACAATAGGGCTTAATACTGAAGGTCATATGGAGTGTAAAGTAGGGGACAAAAGGAACAGTGTGTTCTAACTACTCTGTTTTTAGCCTCTGAATTTTTCTTTCAGTGTCTCCTTTTGCATCTGTTTGATAATCCATGAATGTAAGGCTGGTGGTTAAAGGTGGAGATGATGGCTTTAGGCAGTATCCATATTTCACATAAAAACTGGGAGTGACCAACCACTAGCTTGCTTGTACCTGGCTTTAACGAGAGACTGTCATGGATCCCACAAACRTTTTGTGATTAAAGATTTGCTGAACACAGTTTTTTATTTTAGCTGACTGATGTCTTTATGACAAATATATTTGATCAAAAAGATTCTGCTTAACTCCAAGGAGAACTGTTACTATTCCATTTAYTCATGAGAATAAACTGTCACAGGCTTTATATAATAAGGGAACAATGGGAGACTTACTGATATTGCACAGATTGTCTAAGCATGTTTTTTATAATCAAAWTTTTGAATACTCTCAGACACATCTACCACTCCAACTTTTGCATTAAAAGGTTCTAGTTTAAACWCCCCCAAAGGTCAATCATATCCCTAATTAATAATACAGTATAAGGATATGTGTAATAGAGACAGGTGAAACTGTCATTAGATTTTGATAATAGAACTGTCCCCTTCCTTCCAGCTTTAAGCATGAGTTTCTGCAATAATATTTAATATTATTTCAGAATTTCTTATGAAATTGCTATTCAATTGCTATTTTGAAATAAATTTTTAAGTCTTCTGAGAGCAAATTGTGTATAAAAAAGACAATATAAATATATAGATGAGACTGTATTACTTTTTATTCTTTTTCTGCATTGGGACAAAGAAACCTCTACTCAAATTCACTACTTCTGGCTCAAAATTAGACATATGTCTGCTACTTTAAGTCATGGAATTATTTACTGCTGATTTACATTGAGATCACATGTAAGTRACAAATCTTAATGATTTATATGAAATAATTTCTTCTACAGTTTAAACTAATAAAAAAAATTGTTTAATTTTTCACTTCCTTATGAGACCCAGTAACATCTACTGTTACCTGAAACTTAAGAGGGATCCAGAAAGAAATGTATCTGTTTCTATATTGTAAAATGCTGTTTCATAAGTKATGGTATCTGATTACATGTAGATGCTACAACACTTGAATACTGGTTAGCCAACACTAGTTCTTCAAGAAAAGAATAAACTATTTCCCTGTAGAATGTAGAAAGTAGAACAAGGGTAGTGATATCTAGTTCCTGTTTCTCAAACAGGATTTTGCAACAAAAAGTTAAAAAAGAAAAATCCCCTTGATTTTAGATTTTTTTTAATGCAAGCCTAATATAGGAAATCTCACAGAACACAGCAGAGGTTCCACATTTTTTCTGCTCCATGTCCATTTGTTGGCTTTACTGAAGACTCCATGCCAAGTGCCATAAACTCATTTTTATGAAAGTATATGAAGTCTATTCCATAAAACAGCTTTGCCAGATCAAAGCCATTTGCAATTCTAAGAGGGTGTTTTCCTCCAGAATGAGGGCAGGAACAGAAGAATGTGTCTGGGAACCCTGTTCATTGTCCCTATATTTTAAAAAAGYTTCAAGACAACATTAATTAAAAACATCCTGTAAATGAAGATTCCAAAGCTTGTAATGATGCAGAAGCCTACTCTGCAGAGCAGCATGGAAGAACTGTCATTCAAGGGTCTTTATAGGAATTTGTAAGATCAGCAGCAGGGATGTTAGAAGATATGTTGATACCAAGAAGAAAACTTTATACTGTAACAGTTTTAAGCACAAAATTATTACTCTACCTACACAATCTTCACAGGACATGCAAGCAGTGTTTCCATCTTTTTATTTGTACCAGTAGCTGTGATTTTCCATCTTTCCCCYGAGTTTTGAGATCTGCTTTGTCTCTTGTCAAGGGCTGTGTTACAATCTGCAGCCATAAAGCTRCGTAAATCAACATATGGAAATAGTTTAGTTAACATGCTTTCAAACAACAAAAAGCACCATCTGTGTTACCAAGACCCTACTTACATGCTAAAACAATTGCTTCACTTGCTAGTTTCTTTTCTGTTACAAACTATGTGTCTTCTATCTATCTAGCCAATCTTACTGACTGGATTCAGATATTGTTTGTATAAARCAATATCATACAATTTATGAAGATGAAAGCATTTCTGTCTGTGATACTGCTGTATCCAAAACTGCTCACTTCAGCCCCATACCAAATWTTCTATTGCCTTTTCCTTGTGTCAGCTGTTTAAAAACCCAGACCTCTAAGTGTTTAACCTCCACTAATTTATTTAYCTATATATATTCTTGAAACAAGGGGACAGATGTTTAATATAAGTTCTTTATAAACCCAAAAATTAATTTAGAAATTAAAATTAGTAACTTATTTATTTGATGTCTTGCAAAAGTTTTAGTTTTATTAAAATTAATGTTAAAATCTCTCTTATCTCTGTGGGGATGGGCATTAAGCTGTCTCACAGTTCTAAAGCAAAATGTTCAATGGTCAAATGAGGTATATAGAGCCATGAAATTGTGTTTATATATTTATCTTAAAAGTTACTTTTACTTTTCTGTTAATTTTGGATGCTTTAATTCTAACTAGCTGCTTGCAACTGAATCATAGTCATCACTGAAAGTTGCTATAATTTAAATAGTTATTTAAAGTTATAATTTAAAGTTTGTTTGCTTTTGTTTTTGTTTTTTTTTTTAGTTGGGGGTCTGTGAATTTTATGACATAACATGGCTTCAAATGTTGAAACTTTGAAGTATTTTTTTTTTTTTTTTAGTTGGGGGTCTGTGAATTTTATGACATAACATGGCTTCAAATGTTGAAACTTTGAAGTATAGGTGTTTGTTTTAATTATTATTTTTTGAAAGTAAATGATTAAGACTAACTAAATTTGACAAAACCTTTAGAATTGAGAACACCAGTCATCAAAAAGATGATCTGCAAATTATTCTTTTCTAATGAAGGTTGTCCATTGTACCTTTGCAAGAAAATATCTTTTCCTCTAGTTTGGCTTTCCAGGAGATATGCAAGACTTTCTGAAGGTATAAAGCTTAAATGGTTTTCTCAGGTTCTCTAAAAAAAGTCCTTCTCTCCTCCTGAACTGCGACTTAGCTGTGGCTTTATTGTAAGCAAGTCTACTACCAATGAACTCTGAACTCTGCATTCATCCTGCTTAGCAAACCTGAGTCTGGCCGGTTCTCAAATTCAGCATGTCTCAGGTTCTCTGGTAGAGGCAATCTTCCTTCCTCCCAGAATGGCTTACCTGAACCAAAGTGCAGCAGTCCAGGTCCCACAGGCAGTCAGCTTTTCTTATTGCTGCTCAATATTTCTTTCACAAAACATAAAAAGCTACTGMTATAGAGCAAACTCTGTACTATAAAAATAATTTTATTATCCAGAATGGTCACTCATTTTTGGTTATTATCATCCTGGTTTGTAGCTGTAGCATGCAAAAATAATGGGAAATGATGCTCCCTGTTGCCTTTGGAGAACTACTTGACTCCTGGCAAGAGAGTTGTATATCTTGTAGACAGAGTAGAAAAAAAAGTTGTGTTTATATCTTACCTAGTCCTTGCTACCTTACTGTGAATCCTTTCTGCTCCTAAAGTACAGAGGAACTGTTCCCATGAACCTTGGCTGTACTCCAATGGTCCTGCTTCCATTGAAACCCCACATCCAGACAACCATTCCAAATTATCCGTGAGGGGCATTCTCTGAGCAGATAGGAAGCCCTGTATCCATTTGTTACTGCCCCTGTCTGACACTTGGACTGTAGCCACCACTGCAGAACAGAGTTTGTGTGAGGTGGGTTCCTCAAACATCTCCTGAGAAGTACACCTTGGCTGGACYAGGCAGTCTCCAGCAATTCAATTAGTCATCTGTTTCTGAATAAGSATGGCAACAAATCATTCATAGAGCAAAATTACTTAACAGATTTTAGGCTGGGTCATATCCACATCATCTTTATCTATCCCCTCACACTCAGATGATCTGGGGTTTAACTTGAAGGTGTAAAAGCATTTGTTGCAGTATGGTTCAGTGATAAAAGGTGGGTCATGAGGTAAGAAGCCAGGTCTT
>CADDXX010000312.1:176249-208844 GCA_902810485.1 Alauda arvensis | reverse complement strand
TCTCTGCTCCAGTCTTGTCAACTCCAAAATTCAAGACGGCATGTCTGTCTGTGTACTCAGGTCCCTAAGCCTGGACCTTATCCATTTAATGCATAGGAATGYACACATCCTTTCCACTTACTTGTTTTTGCTCCCATAACCAGGCTGTCAACAGAGCCATTGAATACATGACTCCTGTGCAACCTGCAAGTTAATGCCTGTGGAAGAAGAAATCTGATAAAAGCTCCAAAATGTGGTCTATTAACTACATAGAATTCATTGCCTTAGGGTAACCATCTTTTGACCTCAGTTTCCCAAATCAGCTAGCACAAAGTCAACCCAGAATTTAAAACAATAGTATTGTAATTTAAAAAATCATATACTTTTTTGTCTAACCATAAACATGTAGTAGAAACATACATTAACATATTTTCAGATAGAAGGAAAATAACTTYGATTAGAAGTTTAGCCTTAGCAGAATATTTAGCAGGTCTCTGAAATCTCAGCAAGTCTATTTATATAAGAAACATATGTATGTATGTATGTGTAGTTATTATATATATTCCACTGCTGAGTTTGTGACAGCAGTGAATATAATAAATATCACAAGTTTTAAGGTATTGAGGGAATATGTCTATCATTAAGCTGCTGAAGCATACACACATACATCCTTAAATCTTTCATTATACAATATTCCTCAAGTATTCTATATTTAACTTTTTGACAAGCTTCAACCCTTCTGTAATATTTATGATATCTTGAAAAGTCACGGTTTTTTGTGAGAAAGTGACTGAATCAGATGAAGATAGTTTTATTTTTTGAAATCAAGACATGAAGTCAGCTATTTAGATGATAATATATAATATTGACTGTAAATTCCTTATATCTTTCTCCTGTGACATTGTGTATCCTTAATTTAGTAGTTGCACTTATTAATACTTTTTTTAGTGTTTCCTTTTTCTAAAAAAAATAAAGATATACATTTCAGTACATTAAATGTTATATTGTTTGCATTTTTTTTTAATTTATAACAAACTAGCTGCTTAATTAAATACTTAACACTGAAAATGTTTCTCTAGCATCTCCAATTTTGTCATGCACAAGGAATCCAAAGCTGTAAATGAGAAATGCCTATCTTGTATCCTAAAAAATAGTTCTAATAGCTGGAAAATATTTTAGGATCCTTTCATCTATAAAGTACAGAAACATTCTTCTACATTTCCATATAAGCATATGGAATATGCTTAGGCATATTATGGAATAAGCATATGCAATAAAATGCAATGTAATTCTCCAATGTTTTGGCATTTGGAGTAAAGACAAGGAAATTATTTTCCTCTGCCTTGAGTCCAATTGATGATACATTGATGATACAGCACATTCTCCTGTACCAGGGATCCTAAGGAGCTTTTCATACATTGCATTGGTCTTGTGAAGACAAGCTGACAATAGATTATTCCCCAMTCAGTAGTCCTGTAAAGAATAGTTWATAAAATAYGCTTTTAAACTATTATTTGATGTCTCAGCAATCACAGGGAAAAAAAAAATCTATCAATTCTGTCTAGGGTATATATGGTGTCTGATAATGGTTGGTGGGGGATACTTGGAGACAGTTTAATTGCTGGGAGGCAAGGAGCTGTAGAATCTGTGTGCTCTCAAAGGTCATGAAGGTTATGAAGTGGAAGCATAAAGAATAATAAAGCAGTTTGTGCTTTATTATTATATTGGAAACTCTTCACTAACAAAAKAAATCTGTGCTATTATTTATTAAGTTGATATTTTGAGATAGATTGTCTTGAATCTGCAAAAAATTAGGGTATGAATGGTTGAAGTTAAGCATGTCMCTCCTTTTGAAGCAACTCCAAGTACTCCTGCCCTGTTCCTTTGCTGAATATGATGTTCCAACAGTATTTATTGAATATAAATATTGAGCTTGGAAGTATTGAGTAGGGGCAATGTTTATCATCTAYTTTTATATATGATAAGGGTATCATCAGGAATGATGACATGCCTATATGAAGCTTTTAAAACAACAAGTTCTACAAAAATACTTAATGATTAGTTAGGAAATAACCAGCTCAATTAAATAATAGAGATTAAGAATGAGTCATTTTMACATTGCTTTGTGAGCTGACATTTTTTGTTCTAAGAACCCTGTAATGAGGTACCCTGTAATGAGTTATCCTCCCTTTATCCTTTCTTCACATGGCTTCACCTGCCTTTGGGATTGTCATCAGCAGTAAAATCCTGAACCATATCTGCATGACTACAACTGCTGACATGAATACAACTGCTAACAAAGTAATCACTGGTGGAGTCTGGTGARTTGGGATTATAACAACATAGTCCACAGGTACTCAGTTTATGTTCATGCAAGTCTACCATTTACACAGTTAAAGAAAGGGGAACGAATATCATTTCCCAAATGGTAATTCTTTTGGAAAACACAACATTGCAGTTTCCAAATTGTAGGTCTGGAAATACRAAGCAATACAAGCAAAATTGCATTTTGAATGTAGAAGTTCTAGGTTGGAATGGAAATGGTGATGAAAAAAAGGGGTGGTGGAATGGCTTGGAACATCACCTGGGAATGTACACAATCACCATRTATTTAGAAGACAGATAAAWGCTTGCTTTCTTCTTCCATTTTATCACCTTGATGGTAACCAGAATGAGGCTGCAARTCCTCTTCTGCCAGGAGCTTCTGGCCTTACTGTGGATGGTTATACAACACTGTGAGTGCACACTTCTCATGAAAATGTGCCTGAGGTTAATACCTTTCTGTCCATATTGTTATTTACAGTTTTCCCTGCTCTAGATGTGACTCATGGCTAATGTTTATCAAATGTCAGGAAAATATCATTGACATTCAGTTAAATGGATTTTGTGTAAGCTCATGGAAGACTATTTTGCTAAAGTGGACATTGTAGTCCTGAGACAYTCTTCACATGGAATGGAGAAAGAATAAAGGTTCATTGAATCAACCATACYATTTAGATTTGTTACTCTTTTAAATTATCAAACATTCTGGAATGCACAATCAATTTACAGCCATTTTTACTCCAAGTGCTTAGGGTGTTTTACTTTGTCTTTAGTGTAAGTAAATCCATAAATGTAATTTTAATATGTTCCTTAARTTCATTGTTTATTGGATTTTTTTCACAATTACCTGGGATGTTCCCTGAAGTGACATTAAATTCACATCTTAATCTTCCTCTCTAAATTAATTGATTGTGAGAATTTGGAACACTGATCTGTAGAACAGACTAATTTAGGGAGTTGTTTTAATAAATTTTTAGTTTTCTGATATCAAACATAAAAGCTTAGTGACTTGCTAGAGATCAAACTCAGTTCACTGTCTGAGAAGTGTGATTATGGGAGTGGATAGTATCAAAGACAGCACACTGTCTTTGAAATGACAGAAAACTTTGCTTTGATTTAGTCTTTAAACAGTATTATTTTCCAGAAAAGACATATCAGTCCACTTCTCTGACAAGTTTTATTATTGGAATATTTGGTTGTTGTTTTATTTTATCTCCTTGGAGAGCAGGGAAGAGGACTGCATGAATTTGAAGTWAAACAGAATATGTGCTTGTGAAACTTACACTTTCAAAAGCAATGAGATATGTAAATATTTGTTATGTTAATCTACAAAATTACTTTCATTATTTGACCCATATGGCTATGTGGATACCAGTGCATATAATTCAATCATATATCCCAGTATTACAAAAATGCAGCCTTAGAACTTAAACACATTTTTCTCTTGTGTCAAAGGTGAATCATTTCCTTATGTCTGAGATATCAGGATATGAAGGAAGATTACTTTCACAGACAAACAAGAGACAGCTGCCCTTGATAACGTGAGATTTATTCTTAACATTCTTTTCAAAGGATCCATTTTTGTCCAAATTTTCATAATGAAACAGAACTTTTCAAAACTGTAAGAGAAGCAAAGCAAGACAAGAATATAATCTTTTTCCTTTCAGTGTTGGTGGACTGAAATTCACTCATTTGCTCAAGTGAATTCAGATACAGACAAATGTAATATAGAGTTTACAAAGGGGAAATCAAGTTTCTCAGTTTAGGAGCACAGTATCTGCCTGTTCAATAAGCACTAAAKGTATATGTATATACAAATTCAATTTTACAAAACCTTCATTAGAGTGTGTAGGGTGATAATCATGCTGTAGGAATTCTGGTCAAGTGGAAACAAGAAATCTGTGTCGGATTTATTTATGTAGATGTGTAACATACAGCAGGAGTCTGTATCTTCTAAGTCACAGAGAATGAAATGGAAGATTTGCGTATTTTGTCTGGTTGCTTGATTATATTTGAACTCCAGATATAAAGAAATCAGTCTTTATGTCTCAAGAACACAYTGTGATGAGAATTATCTGAAACCAGAGCTGAATGATTTATGTCTCTTACGAGCTTTTACGTGAGAATAATGAAAGCTTGAGGAGTTGCAATATTATTCTAATAGAAATATTGTGCCATGGGATGCCTGTGCATTAATTTATTTGCAAGTTATACATGATTAGTCTGGGATCAGTTTATGTATAGCCATGTAACAATTCATAACTAAAGCAACTGTAACAATGTGCAATTAAATCTGCATTGTTTTAGTGAATATGAGTATCAAACAAACTTTTGAAATTGTGTTCTGATGGTTTACCAGGTTCTGCTGTTATCTGACAGTCCTACACTGTCTCTGGGTTTGGGATATCTCCATTGGTTCCCCAGGAGCTTATGGCTGTGTTCTATGGAGCTCACAAATGGAGAAGTAATTGTACTCACATGTACTCACATCTTAGTATTGTTCTAAACTTWAAATTATTTCATTTATTCTAATCACCTTTCATTCCATTATCATAGTCAAAAGCCATTCATGACTTTTTTTTTGCCTGAAAGAAGCCACTTTAGCTAAATATCTTAACACTCCTGTCAATGGTTAAGACTACTAAAGGCATTTGTATTTTGTACCATCTTCATCACTATTGATGGTTTCTTTTACTCCTTGTTAACACAGTGGGACAACTTACTGCCTTATTAWTGTTCTTGTTATCTCACTGCTTACATCTTTATCATTCTAACATTAATAACCTCTTTTACATATATGTTAAAATATATTTTAATTTTTAAACAAAGAACCTTGTCTTTAGTCATATATGTTTCATTTTGAATAGGAAATTTAAGATATTTTGCTCTTAAAAAAWCATGGGATGAGAAAGAATATAGCCACAAGTGAAAATAGTTCTAAATATGCTCAGTTTAAAATGTAGGAAATAAAGAGTAAAAATAAAGCAGTAGTTTTCAKACAAGAGAAAATGAAGTCCAACAGGAATCTGCTCTGTGTATGTGCACTCTAAATGTGGAAAAAGTAAAGAACAATGAATTAAATATGTTTGCTAGAAATATCAATTTATCAAGGTTATAAATTGAGGTGTTATCAAAAATTTGCAGAGGATAGATACAAATTTCAATTAGTCATAAAATTGAATAAAAATTTTTGAATGTTTATATGTAAACAATGGACAAAAATATCAAACTTATGTATGCAATAGGCTCAGATCTGATCTATAATTCAAGAATTAAATACCATAAAAAATTAGCACAATAAAAAATACAGATCATAATGGAAAATCAGTAATAATTACAAAAATGGCAAAAACCCCCAGAACAGTAAACATTGTAATTTCACTGGGTACATCATTACATCTTTCCTACGATGCAGTTTTCATCTGCCTCTCAAAAAGGTAGGTGTGAAAATTGAAAAAGTCTGGACAAGGAAAATGAGAAAAACAAGAAAGAACAGCTGACTAGATATAGATTCTATTTAGATTTCCTGGATCTCCTRTTTTAGAATGAAAAAGAAATAATCAGTGAAGAATTTAACATATTTATCAAAAACAAAGTAACATGGAGAAAAGGCCAAGGCATGAACTGCTGCTTGTGCCCTACAMCTCTAGAGTTAGAAAATCATCAAGTATATTCAGTAAAGCACAGTTTAAAGCAAATCAAACTTAAAAATGAGGTACCTTTACACATTAATTTAACTAAAGGGCATGGCATATAATAAGCTAGTATGGGTTGAAAAAGTGACCTAACATTTTGTGATAGAACTATTCTTTGGCATCCACCTTAGGTCTGTAATTCACTGGGRAAAAGATCTGGGAACTTGTCCAGTTCTTTTGCTCTTCCACATGCATCCTTTACCAGTCATCTATATGATGTGCTTTGGGTTTGGTGTGATATCAAAACGTTCCAATAATTTTCTCAAACATTTATGGGATAACRTTAAGCTTTCATCCCTGTTTAAAATAAAGTGCAGAAAGAAATGTATTTGGCCAAGGTCTCCCAGCTAAGGTCTGGAAAAAAGAATCACCTGATGTCCACCTGCACATGTAGTGCACATTATCAGTGTTTCACCCTTCATATGGCCTCAGATCTATTTCTGCCTATAACCTTCAAAGTTTAATATTAAGTCATTCATGTTTTTCCTGTGGGCATGTCAGCTCTGCAGACTGTAGTGTATTTTACACATAACAAGAAATGGTTTAGCCAAGGCAGTAAAGAACTCATTGTTGGTTGATTTGTTCTGCTTCTCCAATGGGCTGGACTGGATATGTGATTTGAAGACTGTGTTGCCTCAGCACACCTGCCTSTGGTGTGCCAGCTAGCTAATTTGAGGGTGGCTTAGCAGTATCCATGAATCACAGTCAGCAGCACAGATGTAACGTGTGTGTCTACTTTTCTTTAAACCTCCTATCCCAACCACAAAAGAACCAGTTTTCACTTCACTGCTTTGCTTGTCTTGAACATCTACGTGCTCTGAGAAGGAAACTGACTGTTTCTCTGGGGCTAYAGTTTCGAGCTGCAGTCATGGCTACGCACACTGTTTGGACCTAGGGAGCCATAAACCTGCGTTTTGGATACAAACCAATGGAACTTTAGCCTGTGTTCTCAGAAATCACTCAGAGCTGATGAAGTTRGATTAATTTGAATTCAAAGCTTTTCATCTTTTTCGTAATATCTCTCAAATTTTCCTGTGAAAGCAAGAAAAGTATTAGAAGAGAGAAGAAAATGACCACCTGCAGTTTTTCTTCATTTTATGAAGTACTTGAAAGAAGTAACCCCACTGTAGGGAAGTTGAAATGACCCTGCYAGCAGCAGGAGGGAGCTTGAGGGCAAAAGATCCAGTGACTATTTTGACTACAAATTTCCCTGCATCCACTGGATTATCCACCTCTGTTGGCCATATAAAGAAAATAAGTTTTTTTGAACAYAAGTATTGTTGGTTTAGAGTTCCACTACACTAAATTTTCAGACTAGGTTTGCAAAACCAGAATACCATGCTGTCCCTTTATCCTTTTTAAAGTAGTTAGTTCCTATATGAGTTTTCTGATCTCAAACCCTGTAACATTGGCTCTGTGGCTCTGTAAGAGTTTCTCCTGTACCTCCTATGAAGTTAAAGTACGATCCATATTCATAACTCAGAATGTTTTTTCAATGTTTGCCACTATAAGGATGAGCAGAAATAACAAAAAATAATTATTTTCTTCTCATGGTTTATTCTTCAATCCAGTCTCACTTGAAAGTTTTTGTCACACTCTTAGTTTTACTGAAAAAAAAAATACATAAAAGACATAGATAAAGAATTCAGCCTGGTTTATCAGCAAAAGAAGTTTCCAAGTTGGTATTTAGTTTTTGGGGTTTTTTTTGTAAACACGTTTAAATGATAAATTATTCAGTGAATGACATCATGAAAAATATTTCACTATGGAATTCATATTTCAATAATTCAATATTTCAATTTTTCAATAACTCTTTTGAGATTTCATTCCTCCCACAAATATCCTTTAAAGAAATGGTGGTAGAAAATAGCTGGTATAATAAATTACTGGCTCCAATTCACTGTCAGCACCATTTGAAGGTTTACTGCTGTTATTTTTGTTTTCCAATCTAGATTGTAATTACTATGTAACAAGAACTCAGTTTGAAGAATTTCCTATAACATAATTRCTATAATTGTCAGCAGCTTCTTTGTGATATATTCTAATTTATTTTCATTATTTCTGGCTATACACTCTCCAGTTATAAAATACACATTTAATCAAAGTTAATAATTTCTTTCACTCTACAGTGATTACAAATGTAAAATATTTGCAGTTTGTTATCATTCTCTTCATTAACATATTGCTTGGCTTCCCCATGACTATTAATTCTGTGCTGTAGATTGCCTCACTGCCTCCAGAAAAAATCCTTATTAATTTTGAGYGAAGATGCCAAAATGTGGCCTTTTAAATCCTTCTTGTGTTATATGTTAATGTCAAATAACCAGTTTAGCAAATTGAATTGCCACAATATCCAATATAAATAACATTCTTGTTTGGRCTGAATGGTGGCTGCAAATCTCGTCATGCCTTTGAATCTTTTGTTCTTTGACAGATTTAAAGAATCAATTTACCTGTAACTGGAAACAGCTTACACTTCTGTTTATTCTCTTCTGCATCTGCCTGATCAATAGGTATGCAGTGTAGTGAGCATGATGAATGGCTGTAAAAGGCTGCAGCTCATACACAGCTCAGCTCCAGTGTACACCTTTGGTGATTTTTACAATATACAACGTACAGGGCATTTCAGTGTTTGTTTCTCAGTAGCAAAGAAACTWCTTGGGAACAGTAAATGGCATTCTAGAAACATGGGAATGACAGGGAATGACATTGCCATCATTGACCTGTTACACTAGACTCAGAAAAAATACATTTTTTCAGACCACAATTTCAGCTTCATAATCACAAAACGCTTCTTTAATAAAGATTAGAGGGTTATAATGATGGTGCAGTTGAAATATATATAAATTTTAGTTTCTTCAGATGCCATGAAGGAAAATTTAGACCATTTGAAGCATTATTTTTTCTTCTTCTTAAATCATTTTAGCTGAACGAAAGGAGGAAGTAGATGTCAKTCTTTTATATGAAATGGGAAGAGTTCTGGAAATGTGTTCTATGCTAATGATTTACTATGGTATAATTTTGAGCTCAGTACCTTCTGCTCACCAGTTTCCTGGCTTCTAATARCTGCAACAAGAAAAAAAATTGCCAAATGATATTCTGCTATAAAATTTTAATAAAATGGCTTTAATAAGAAAGAGGCTTCAATTTTTTTCTGTTCATTTAGAAAAACTATTTTATTCTTTTTTTCAGACAGAGCTGAAATGATAAAGTATAATTATGTTTCTATTTGCTKATATCTGAACTTCTGAGCTCAGTGAGCAATATTTAACATCTCATAACTGTGATCTTTAGCAAAAAGATACATTTTTCCCTTTCCATTTATGTTTAAAAATAAATTATCAATAACTGTTTCATATACAGATAAAAAGATTATGTTTAAGTGTTATTATTCCTTGATAGTAGCAGATGCTTGAGGTGAGAGTTTGATCAAGTGCGCTGTCAAATGGCACAATAAGTACCCACTCAGTGACAATGCATGAGGGAACATGCCAGGGTACAAAGGATGACTCTTAAAGAAATCAGTCTGGTTTTTCTGCGGAATTCTGAAGAATTGCAATCTGATTAAAAAACACTGTAGATCAGAAGCAATATCAAACGTTTTAGTTAAATAGTAATTACTAATTTCTTATCTATTTATAACTTCTTTTTGTCATAAATGACAAAAATATTTCCCTAGCCTCATATATATAATTAAAAAAAAAGGGGGGGGCACTCTGATAAGGTCTGAACAATACAGTACATCTAGAAAAAAATTTATTTCACACATTTTCCATTGGAAAGATGGAACTGACAATGTATCTGTTGAAATGAGATTTTCACCATAATAATGGGATTCAAGAAAGCAGCCATCTTTCTATGGTTAAAAATATTTCATTCTTTCTTCCTTAGGATGGAAAATGATCATACTACAGCAAACTTCTTTTGTAGGKATAGAGAGCCAGTCTGCACCACAGATGGTCCATAAAAGGACTGTGTCCTGTGTGTTAAAGGTGCACTGCCATGTTATAGGATAAGTCACACCCCTTTGTGAGTGAGTGTTGCAGCCTGTTACTTTGCTCTTCATGCAAATCCTGGAATATATAAATATCTTTTATTTATAAAGCTTAAAACTGTAAGAAACTGCCTTAACAGAGACTGGAACATAAATCCAAGGTTATGTCGATATTTTGACTTTATTTTTGTTCTCACCTTTTGACTTCGGGACATTTCTTAAATCGGAAGGAACTAAGACATCAGGAAATTAATTTTAGAAATTTCCTTTCAGCAGATGAATATTTTGTGGAGTAGCAATGGTATATATTAAATACTATCCATTCAATAGAATAATTTGAGAGAACCAGAACTACTGAGAATCTATGAGACTTGCAGKGTGGTTTCCCTACTTTGGTGGAAGTTAGACAACATATCAGAGAGTGGTTACTGGCCTTGGAGAGGAAGGAGCTCTTCAATTTRTCAAGACAAAGATGAAAGACAATGCTAAGACTCTTACCTGGAGGAGAGCTTACTTGTGTCAGACTAGAAAAAAAAGCTCTTGCTGCCKCCAGTGTCCATAGAAAAAAATGTTGTGGTRAAGGTTATCACAATTRTCCTTCTRTGGTGGATGATTRCAGTAGAATACTTGTAGAAAACCTMATTTCTAGGTTATGTCTATTAGCTAAGACAAAAGACCAGCACTGTCCTCACGCCTCCCATAGGTTCCTACAGGGTAGACATTTACACCTTTCTCACTGGATTTTCGAAGGTGTTTTTGCTGTCCTTGAAAGAGCTGTCAAACATTTACGTTTCAGTGAGATGGTGTTGCAGTGTTAGACAGGCTTGGTTGYGTGCAGAACCTCTCCCTTGTCCTTCCTCATGTATACAGTATATACCTGTTCCGTTATTCAAAACTCTCCTTGGTTGCATCCTCGTTGGCATAAATACCTGCTTGGACATCATCAACAAACACCACCAACTTGTAATGACAATTTTGATGAAAGTTAATAGGAACTGCAAGCACTTTATAAATGAGGCCAGTGTCAGAATTGATCTATAACTGGAGCCATCCAGGAGGAAAGTAGTACAGATTTTTAATTTTGATAGATGTTTTATCCTACATTTAAAAGAATGGATTTAAAGCCAAAAATTCCCACAGGATTTAGGTTGCCAAAGCACTGSTATTTAGCTGGTGGTATTTGCACTAAAGATTCCACTCTGCTTGGAATGCTYTTTCTTTGTGKGCCTATTGCTTGCAAAGCTTTGTATGCRTGTTTTCCTCCTGTTACAATACATCACTGATTCTATAGTTGTTTGAAGTCACCTTCTACTTTAAAAAACTTGCTTCCTAATAGGAAGAGTAAGAATCTTCTTTATACTTCTTTACTTACGKGAATTTTTGGTCATAATAAGGAGTTTTACCAATGAGGGTCTACAGGAGGCAATGAGAAAAAGGGGAAATTGCTTCCTATTTCTCAACCAGTAACATGAGATTTGTGGACAATGCACAGTTACCTTCAGYGTGAATGAGAAGCTACTATTCTTAGTCCAGTCATTTGAAGGGAATTATCCTTTCTTARAYKGAAAAAATCAGGCTTAGAAYAGGCATAAATGCAGACTAGGACACWGCCTTGCTGTATGATAACRTKCTARCATAYATTTTTTCTGTCTATGCTGTTTTATTTGCAATRTAACTGCTTCTTTCTTAGTTTCTTTACTGTCTCACTCTTTTCCTAGTTATTGCWGTTCTGGACTGCTTTAAAAGTCCATAAGATCTGTGCTATGACATTCTTCTTTAAACCAAATTTTTGATATTTTCTAGGAAAAAAAGCACCATAATTTGATTTTTTTTTCTAATTACTTCAGAAAGTATGCTGTGAAAACAGGTAGAAGGTTTAAGATGAGGGATTTGGTATCCAGATGATGTTAGTTTTGAATTATCCACAGGCAGTTTGATTCACTGAATAATTCACTAGCCATGCTGTAAAATGACATTAAATAATCAGGAACTCCTTGTACTATTATTCTGGCAAGTTTCTTACAGATAACTTTCAGTGCCTGAAGACACAATGTGAATGCTCTTTCTTTTTTTTTTTTTTTTTCCCAAACCAAATTATAGATATATATTAATGTCCTTTCCTAATATATTTATTAGAACTGAATTTTAATTTGCATTGTAGCACATACCTAAAATGACATTTTCCCCATGAGTTGACATAAAYGCATTTGGGTTCACATTATCTACATCTAGAAACATTGCTTTAAGTATAGGGGTCTTAGCTGGGAAAACCAGCTGAAGCTCAGCAAGCTAGCTTTTCTTACTAGGATCTTTTGATTCCCATGAATCTGCAAAACCAAAGTAGGATYCTGTCAGAGACTGGATTAGATCAGTGTCTCCAGATTCAATCCCCTAATTTCCCTTTTTGTCCCTTATCAAGCTCAGAAGCTGCAGTCCTTAGAATTGTACATGCCTCAGTAAAATGAAGAATGTAAAATCAAAGAAATATCCAGGTGCTGAAAACAATCTTCAATTGATGGTTCATTTTGGGGGATGGCTTTTTTTTTTTCTTAACAAAACATACATAAACAACTCTGAGGAACAGAAAACACAGAGATCAAAAATAAATTCTATGCTTTCTGCTGTGTTTTTGGTTGGAGGAGATGATGCATGACCGAAGCTTCAATAATGGGACAGGTTTAGTATGACTTACAACAAACTAAGGAATGCCTTGTCATATTTTAGACAACAAGATTAGTGGTTACCTGATCAGAAATGTCTATCTCAGCAGTTCCTGAAATAACCTGTGGGAAATTTAGCTTCAGGTGATGCAGTAGGAACTGTTGGAYGCTGCAGCTGTATAACTTGAAAAATCTAACCTAGCTATGAACATTGCATGAGTGTAACTCTGGTCCTGCCAGAATCACTCTGGTAAACTCTGGTATTGCTCTCAAGAATAAAGGTGAGCAACGTAGAAGTCCTGGTTATTGTTCTGTGAGGTTTGTATAAAATGATCCATCTTGTTCCTTGCTCCTTTTGGAGATACTCCAAATGTAAACTTTTATTTCAAAGATGAGTGTCTCTCTGTCTAGGCTGGTGCGTTATAGAAGGCATGGTATGCATCCCACTGCTGCCTGTCAGCAATCTGAATAAATCTGGAATTCCAGGTGAGACTGGAACATGTGAGGCAACTGTGGGATAGATTCTGTGACATTTTGCTTACTTATAAACTACAATCCATAGTGCAAGCTAAATGCATGTGTAAATCTGTGGGTTTTTTGCAGAAGTACGTGGAGGTAGAAAGGTTTGGTTAAGGTGTTTATGGGATTTTCACAGTTAATCAACCACATAGAAGACAGCAGAGTCATGGGGTAGATCTTGGATGATTCCTATTTTTCAAGTAACAAACTTTTTTTTATCCAAGAACAAACCACTTTAATGTTTTCAACAAATAATAATAATAATAATAATTTTTAAAAAGTAGTCAAATTTGTGGATACTCCAATGAAAGTTTTGACCCTACTGGTGACTGAATAAATATTGGAAATCTGTCCTCTTGTGATTCTAAATAGATTGAATTTCTGCTTTCCTTCAAACCATTTCTTCAGGCAAAAAAATGAAGATCAAGTCCTCACAGGGAACCTTGCAGCAGCTATCTGAGGACTTCTGAAGGTTTTGTTCATTACCCAGTTTGCTTATTTTGTACACTGCTCTCTACAGGTCTGGCACAAACTCATTGGACAGTAYCACTGAGTGGAGTTTATATTAGGTTATGAACTATAATGTCACATTGAGTTATGTCATATATGACACAGCATGACCCTAAAAAAATATGATGGATAGTGATGAGCAGAAAAGGACATTTCAAAAACTTCTGTCAAAGTAAACTTTTTTAATTATTATTTTTAAAGCTGGCCTTGAAAAAAAACATATTTAAAAAATAAGATTTTATTAGTGGGCAAGGATTTTGCCCACAATGTAATCAGACAGAAGTCATTAGTGAAAAAGCAAATATTTCCCATCATGTAATACATTCCATCCACAAAAGATAGAACTTATATSACTATACATGTCCAGCTGCACTGTCTGCTAGAGGAAACCAACTTCCCTTCAGTCTGATGTGTGAGGTTTTTTACAAATCTGGAGAGATTATGCTRGATATATATCATATGCTCCCTCTAGCTGAGATTGTTTTATACATATACATGTATGCTTTCTCTTAAATTCCCTTCTCSAAATTGATGGCTCCCTAGTGGGCTTTTTAACACTTATGTGGTGTTTATCATCTTTAAAAGATCTTTTAAATATATGTGATTGTACTTAGCTTCATGAGGTGAGAGTGAACTGAATGGACAACAGATCTGTCAATGCTGTTTAAGGTTAGTTTTACTGGTCTCAATTTTTGATTATGCAGTGAAACTTCCTCCATGTTAACATCTGATATAAATCCCATGACACGTGTTTCAGGGTCGTGCTGCTGGATGATATAAGTGCTGTGTATGGAATCAATGGCTCTGAGAGAAGTAATGCTTGTGGCTGTGCAGTTGTTGCTCGYAGTGCCAAAGACTGAAAGGTGATTCATGGTGCTATGAGCAGGTTAAAATGCATTTATTATTATGAAAATTGCCTTTCTGTAGTTCACCCTTCTGCTCTTGCCTCCTCAAGGAATTGTTTAGCTCCCATATAATACAAAACCACCAATTTATTGATTTGTTCTTCCATTGGCAAGTAGGTTCCACTTCCTATCTAATTTATCTCTATATCAGATACATCTTCAGAAAAGGAAATTATTGTAAGAAGTTTAATTGCCATGGAAAAAATCTATGGCTTCAGATATTTAACATATTTTATAAGTCTGAGGCTTTTTTCCGATTTAAACATTTATGTTGATATTTGCTATCAATAACTGATAAAAGCTAAGTTAGGGGTCAGTGCAGTGTGTTTACTTTTGTTGCTTCCTTCTTCAAAAAGCATTGTGAGTTAGCACTTAGTAATAGCCAAAAAGCTGCTCTTCCTCTTAGAAAATTATCAATGTGTCTTTCAGAATTAGAAATATTATATTTGACTTCAGTAAATTTTGGACCATATTAAAAAAACCCTAAAAGTACAAAGTTACCTAACTTTTAAAGGGAGGMAGGGATTGTGTTTTCAGATGTCATGGGCTTTAGTATGAAGAGAGAATATTTCTTCAAAGCTTGGAGTTTTCAGTTTCCTAAAACTAGTAATGTCCTCTGATGTTTTAGCATACAGTCTGTATGCTGTGGGTATATTTTCCTCCTGGAAGGGAGGTCAAAAATCCCCACATAACTTGATTGACATCTGTAGTGAAATTGGCATTGCTCAYTCTAGTTCTGGGGTTAAAAAATATGAGTTTTGGGAAGCAAATGTGTATTTTGGGCTTCAGGCTTAAATATCCTCACAGGAATTCTCACTATTGGAATCTGAAATAATTTGTCAAATTAGCACATGACTGACATTGCATGAAACACATTCTGACATTCTGCAATGTGGAGTACAACGGAGTCATTGAATTGAATTACTACTGCTAGGTGAGGCATGAAAAGGCTTGAACAGCATTGCATGTGTGTGAAGTTGCAAACCCAATAGTAGAATATGAAGGAATTGATTCAAGGGGGTTTTTAATAAGAGGAAATAGATTTAATTGTCATTAAATTATAGCAAAGTTTATGAAGTATTGTTTTCATGTGTGCATTTAAAAGACCCAAAAGCACATGAACATTAGAAAGGCTGGTTGTAGTCAACTGTTTCCTCTTTTAGAGTACTGATACAGTACCAGTTTACTTTATACAGAAAAATAAATTAGGCATCCTTTGTTGCAGTGTTTGTAATGCTGAATCTGATGCTTGCACTAGCAGATTCAGTACTCAAGACAAATGAATGCTTTAACCTGACTGCCACAGACTAGATACAGAATTTTTTTTGAATGCATGTCAATAATGCCCTTCCATGCCTTTTTAATCTGATCAGCTACTGAGATTTGAACTGCTGTTTTTCTGAAGAGAAATGGTTCAAACAGTGACTGCTGTTACAAGAATTATCACTTAGTAATCAAATAACTTTCTCTATGCACTCTATGTTGATATGCTAAAACATTAAACATGTTTTGGCAACAGGGGATGAAATAAAAGAATCCAGGCTCAATAGCAAATAAAGAACAGAAGAGTTGACAACAAGAATTAATGMTTCCCAGGGTGGACAGACAGAAGTTCTGGCTCTTTTGGCCTTGGGGACATAGGTTGTTTCAACTGCAGTAGATACATGAAAGTTCTGATACTTCTCTCTGGTTAAATCTGAGATAATAAGTTTTGAATCTAATAAATATAAATATATTTCCCAAACACCTGGAAGAGTGGCCAAATTTCTGGCAAATTCATGGAAAACCCCCCTTGATTAAAGCTCTAATTTCAATCCAATATTGGAYTGAAATATGAGCTTTCATATTTCAGTGACGTATGAAACAGCCATATGTCTCCTATAAATAACAGAATTGAGTCTCTTCTTGCATGAAAGTTTGACCTCCAGACTACTACACCTGATACCAAAATAGGTAGTAAGTTTTACTTCTTCCACTTAATTTGTGATTCATCTGTCAGATGACAAAACCCATCAGTGGTTCTGGGAAGGGTTGTATGATCATTTGCATCCATAGAACGGATCTGGGCTGAGTGGAGTTTTCTGTCCAGGCAAATGCTGCCTTTAAGCAAGGGATGCAACAAAACTATAAGGATTGATACCAGGCACAGGAGATTCTAAGTTCAGCTGACTTTTACTGTCCTAAGTTAAACAAGTCTAATAATTTAAATACAGAAATTAAAAGTCACATCCATAATGTATTAAAAACTAAAGCTAGATTAAACTCGGGTACAGGTCCTGCAGCAATCACCATTCCATATACCCAAGTGTAAAAGTATATATATAGCCTSATCTCCAGATTTTAGAAAGTTCTTAGCAAGCCCCTTCAAAGCTCAAACTTCAGATGACCCAGTACCCATTTCAAGCTCAAATAAAGAAGTTTGGCTGCCAAAAAAAGCATAAGGACTTTAAATATTAGTCTTCCTAAAATCTGGCCTGAAGTATGTGCATGACACATGCTTAAATCTGTCCTTCAGTGATACCAAACAATGAACTGTCTTGAAACTACTCACTRATGAAATTGAGAAAGATTGTTTACTTTGCAGGTAACCAGCACATCTATGCTCTGGAGGCAAGCATCTGGTAATGTTTGCAAAACCACTAATTTGTTATAAATTGTATACAAAGTGCTCCCTTGGAGTGAATGTGTTAGCTGTTGTACTGTAGTGACCAAAATTTGAAGGGACAGGTGAAAACAATTTATTCACACTGATGAATACTTACTTACATAAACAGCTGCATTAGAAATCAAAATAGATGTCTAAATGCATAAATTATCTTGTGATGCCTGCACACATTATTAGCTGATAAATTATCTAAATTTTTTTTCACAACCCTCAATTTCAAAAACTGAGGGTTCAAAAATTTTCCCTTTTTAAGAAGTCATCCTTTTTTTAGTGTTTGTTTGAAAAGATTACATCATTGCTGAGTAAATGTTTAATTAAGGTGTCCTCTTTAGTGTTGTAATCTTTTTGGTCCATTTGGTCCTGAATGTTTCATGTATGTACTCCAGTTCCTCGCACAGGTCTCTAGTGGATGTAAAAACGGAAACATACTGAAACTGGAGGTTCTTTAAAGAACTAAATATGCAGCTAACACAGAAAAAAATCCATATTTGACTGAATTGTGAAMGGCACCATGCTGAAAGTTTAATGTGTTTATCATGCATCATCCAAAATAAATTGTCCTACTTTAATGCTTTTAATGCTGGTTTCTTAAAATATACATTAGGAGTTTTAGTGATTAAATGGACAKTGTCAGCTAGGTAGCCATGTAGTATTTTACTCATTTGGTTTTTTGATTTTTTTAATGGATTCAAATGCATTTTCCTATTCATTGGAGAGATTTYTTCACTACAGTTACTATAGGAATACCCCTACCAAGTTAATTGCCCTTCTAAACCTACTGCAGGCTGCTCTGAGGAAAATGGTTAAATATATAGGGCAAATATAATCTGAGTWGAATCATCAACCTGAAGAGATTACAGATACCAGTCTAAGAGYCTATCCTGGCAAATGGATGGCACTTCTCTTCAATCAGATAGGCAGCTGGCAAATAGACAAAACTTTTATTCTTTACTAGCCAGAGTTAACTGAGACAGCARAAGTAGTGATCATGTGTTACTGATAAAAGCCTTCAGAAAACTACTGTTTCCTTTTACAGAAACACAACTGTGCAGGTGCTGCTTATGACTATGAACTAGCCAAATTAGACTTGCAAGAATATGAAATCCATAACAAAAAATTCTGCAAGTTTTACTTAAGACATACAGACTTGCWGCTATTATTCTTTGCTACAGGTCTACTGCAGACACAGAAGGGTTAAGCCATGAAAAKTCACAGCCTAAAAAATTGCATCTTATTTCTCAATACTTTCTTCATAGCAGTGTCACCTGGACATTCTCCTGATGAATTTCAATTGAAATTTGACTACTCTTGGTGTGCAAAGTTACTGCCCACTGTCTGAAGGGAATTAAGCMAAGTTAGCTTTCCAGAATGGCACAAATAGGGAAATGTTGTTATTGTATGCATGGAGAGGATATGAAGACAATGAGGTTATGACCTAGTTTTAGAAATCTTTGTTTAAATCAAAAAGAATTGTCCCTTAAAAGAAATAATATGAAAAAGTTTTGTTTTCCAGGAAAGAAAAGATTTATTACACTCCTCATGTGATGTTGAACACRTAAGCAAAGCAGTCAATTATTTCTCAGATTTCCTTGCAGCAGAATCTAGTCAAGAAACTGGGAAAAGACCCCAACCTGTGCAGAATTATTGCTGTTACACTATGAGTTATTTTTGGTAAGGAAAACAAGTGGACACAAGGGATCACAGACCTGTAAATTACATTGCTGTACTGAGCAAGCTGAATGATTAATAAACCGGTCGTTGTCAGTCTGTAAGCAATTAAAGGAGGATATGTTGATCAGTTCTAGGCACAGTGGATTTCTGAAAAAAAAAAATACAATACATAAATGTGCCTCTTTTAACCAGATCTATTTTAGAATGCAATAAGTATCTGTACTTTAAGAAAAGGGCATTTGGGTACAGAATACATTTGARCTGCAAGCTTGTGTTCATTTTAACAAGTAGGGTCTATGCTTGAAGGTGATAAAATGGTCATATTTTATCTCAAATCACTACTGCATGTGGGAAATGTATCAACATGTTGAATTACTTGAAAAGTTCATGTATGTCACATGCCCAGAAGGCAGTGATCTGTTGACAGGAAACCAAAAGGGGTCAAATAATTTTACCTTGATTTAAATTTCAACCAGGTTAAATTTTCACAGCTTATTGGGGCAAATTCCCACCATTCACAATTTTTTTCTAAGGCTACATGGTTAATTGTGTTAGCATCTACTAATATAAACCACTGAAGACATAAAAACACAGTTTTGAGTCCCTTCTCCATTTAAAAAAMACTTCCTGGCACATTTGTGCTTATCCTCTGTAAGAGAACGTGAACTATTTTTCCCTTTCTATGTTCCTCATTTATGAGAATAGTTTTCTCTTCTCCCCCTCCTGCCTGTGGGATAGCTAAAGGAATTCTGCTCCTAATCTGCTTCTCATTGTACAGTCTGTAAAATCTACTGGTTTATGTACACCATGGAACATGGGAAACTTTTGCTGCAAACAGCTTTTACTTCGTCTGTTCCCAGTGCCAGCCATTCTCAGACTGATTTACTATTCCCAGTTCTTGTGACTTGCTTMTGACATTTATCTCTTTCTGTAAGCAGTTTGGAAATGTGATGCATCTGAATGTCACTACTGAACTGGAGCAGCCCGGAGACATTGCTCATACTGTGGATTATTATTATCACCTTTTATTGGCATTGTTAGCATAATGTAAGAAAGAAGTATTTTTTTTTCAAAAGAAATATGCTCCATGGTTGGACACACTAAAAAATCAGTGTTTGGGATGATTTAGAAATTTATTTTCTTGTTTAATTGCAGTAATAAAATCAACTAGTACAGGGTGATTTTATCATTGTTAATTCTTTTTTCTTTTGGTGAGTATTAGATTGCTGCAGCTTAAATTTTAGTTTAGTCAGTAAATTCAGTCACTAACATTTTAATTGCACGTGAAGAGGAAAAATCTGGGAACACGAACAAATTCAATGGTTTTGAAATTCAAGTAAGTATGCAARGAAGTATTTATTTCTACTTTTCCGGAAGTAGCATTTGCATGGTTCTGCCAACATTCTACAGGGTGGAATGAGGAGGCTTGGTTTGTTATAGAGCAACTGTCAGCAGAGATACTGAAAACAGCACTGGAAACAAAATGATGAAGAATGATTTCCTGAGTCAGAGCCATTCTTTATACAAACTCTGTCAGTACAGGCCTATACACATCAGAGGACTTGGGCAAGGGTTCATAGTGTAGTGAGCAAACTGGTAGAGTTCTCTTCCAATCTAAAAAATTCTGCAAATTTTGAGAAAGAGCTCAGTCTTCTGTGCAAGTCACAGTCCAATGGCAAACATCCTGTTAGAGCAAGACCAGCTCAACATTAAGTGTCTGTTGTCACTTAAATGGAAAACTGATTTGTTTAGATTCTTTAGCATGAGTGGTAAAGGTTGCCAGGCTCACTTAAACATTTACCTTTATTTAGTGATAAGCCCATGACTGGGAAGCTTATGGGTATTTATATTTGGCTGTGGCAGTCTTGTAATTATTTAATAAAGATAAGGTTATCATGATATAAGTGCCTGTAATCCCTCTGGGGTGTAATTGCCTCGTGATAACCTCATCCCTTGAAGTTGTCTCTATTGCTAACATGAAAAATGTTTGTTTTCAGTGGGAACATATATTTTGTGATGGGACAGCATTAAACTGTCAGATCGAAATTTAAATAGCATTTGGAATGAGCAGAAGGGTTTAGATGGATTAACTCAGCCCTAATAGATGGTTGACCAGATGAACTGAAATAATCTCAAACCATTTTAAATTAGTGAGGTTTTAAGTCTGGAAGCATCAGAAGAGAAATAGCTGTTTTCCCAGAAACATGCTTTAGGTTTCTTGGACTGTACTAGTGAACCTTGGGATTCATAAGAATCAGGAAATATGTTTCAAAAGATGTAGTTGTGGGGGTTGCTTTGGAGGAGTGGAGTTTTAATTTTTTTTTCCTTTTTTTTTTTTTTTAATGGTAGCACCTGTATCTTTTCTTCAAAATTCAGCATTTTGAATAGTTGCTCAGCCATTCAGTAATACAACATTGTGTATGGCATTGAAAATCATGAGATAAACATTAATAAAAYACACATGCTTCACAAATAGGTCTTGGAGGACAGCTGTTAAACTTGTTGCTACAAGGAATTTCCAAGACACAGAAGTGCATTAACTTACTTGAAATGTACCACCTGAAAACTATGTGAGTCTGTCATGAAGACCCCAAAATATATAAATAGCACTTTCCTCAAGACTAGAGAAGTGTATGGATGGGAACACTCCTTAGAGAGGCAGAGAAATACTGTTCCTGAAGGACACAAGTCCAGGTCAGGGACTCCGCTTTTCTCTTGCTTCAGGCATCAGCTGACAYAAATTTGCAGCTCTGAGCAGTTGCTCACAGACGAGTGTATGACAGGCATGCACATTTTATGTCCCATTTTGCCTTCATAAGAAGCCCCGTGGCCTGCTTCTGCAAGCTGCTATGTGCATTCTTGTGACAAAATCACTGTGAGGTCCAGCAGACAGTCACCCCCTGCAGCTCCAGAGGCTGGAGGGACTGCATGGAGAAACCTTTCCCATCACATGAAGGGTGTTACAAATGGAAGGTCAGTATGGCAGGCTCAGTGTTTAGGTTTCTGCACTTTTTATAGGCTCTGGCTAGTTGTGTGCCTGAAGATGGAAAATATTTGGCAGTAAACCAAAAAATTCAAAACTAACCTTTTATTTCCTTGGGATTTTTGGCATCAGTGGCTCTTTTGGCTGTGTCTGAGTGGAATAAGCTGTGTCTTTGAGTTTAGTACATTATACAGTAACATATTACACTTCTCTATTTTTTGTGCCTGGGAATTTCACCTCATCCATCTTTCACAATGTTCAGCAGAGACTTTTAAAAATCCCTGAGCCAGCTTTACGCAATTAATTGGAGACAGAGCCAAACCCTAGATCCTGATTTCAAACCTAAATCCTTGTTCCGCTTGGATCTGATGCTATGCTGGGCCTAAATTAAACACAGAACCAAAACATTGAACATCTAACAAAATTTGAATTTAAGTGTTATTTGCTTGGCTAAGACTGAATATCCTAAGTGCAAATTTTGGCCATTCAATGCCTACACTTGAAAAAAATCTTAAACTCAGCAGTCAAAGAATTAGTGAGAAAAAATGGCATGCTTTAAAGTATTTCCTCTYAGTTAATGCTATATCTCATTTAAATGTTAAAAGCATTTAAAGGTATATTTCACATTTGAAARTATATTTAATTTGAAAGTTTAACTGTTATTTTGGTTTGGTTGTTGGTTAAAAACCCTTCAGATATGTCATATGTGTATCTGGATCCCTTGGTGTTACCTCTTTCCAGTTGTTGAATTGTTGACCACGGTCTAGTCATTTGCTACTCCCCTAGAAGAACTGGACAGCTTTTGCTTACACAGAAATGTATGTCCTAGGAAAATATATATGGGTGATAATTGTTTCCTTATTCTATATTATGTAATCATCTTTATGTTATTTATATATGCATATTATGCTGTTTAAAATAGTAATGGGAGTTTATTATAATTTTTATCCCTTTTTTATATTTCYATTTAAGATATATTATTCTAAGTCAAAACATGTTAGCTCAAAACTTTCATTTTTCCATCGTAGTGTAAGTCACACTCAAATTTGTAGGCAGAAGGGCATGAGACCTATAATTAATCTAAAACTAATTAGCTGTTTCTCAAAGTGGGACAGTGACGTTTGGGCAGTTTCCCTTGAGTACTAGTGTTGCTTTGGAGCCCTCTCCTGGAAGCTCTACTTGTGAATTGGGAAGYAATTCATGAGTGGTTTTTCATTTGGAACTTGCTTTAAGAGTGTGAATTGGAAAGTTTACAGTTGTGTAAATTGTGGAATAAAAGATTTTTTTTCCTCAAGTTTGACTATTTTCTTATCTCTTTATAATTAATAGTGGGAAGCCAGTGGTAGAGTCATGATTGTTAATGATATTGACTGTATAGCTCCTTTCTTGGCTCACTTCTTTCAAGTGTCCTGATCTGCCCGCAGAGACTCCAGGAATTTCAATTCTGATAGACGTTTTTGGCCCAATTCATTTCAGCTTCTAATACTGACATCCTGACACTAAAGAAAATAACGCATTTTATAACCTTTTTCATCTAGTATTTCCAGTATTTGTTTTACTCTGGTTCATCCTACTTGATTGTTTCTGTAACTGATCAGGTAATGAATTACTATTTTACCCTAGGCTTAAGATTCATTCTGTGGACACAAGATTTATTACTAGTATCAGTTTACTTAGTSTTTAACCTGATTGCATATTTTCCCACACATGAAAACAACAGGGATTTTGAAAGGCAAATATAGTGAAACTTTTAAAAAACTCCACACAACATTGTGCGCTACCTTTCAGCGACTGCTAAAGAATTTGTGATTTATCTTTCTTTCTAAGGCTAAACCAGAAATACCAGCAAAATTGAACAAACTTTTAGATTTCAAATTAACAGTTCTTGAGGCTTCCAGAAAGACAAGATTCATGAGTTCATGTGAAGAGGATATAATTAATCCTGTCATCTTCTTCTGTGTCATTGCCATGTACAGAATAGTCATTGTGCTGTTTCTGCATCTCTCAAGTTGTAATGTCTGTTTATACTGTGTCATWGCATCTCTTTCTAGTCTCATGAAAAACGTGAGGGTTAATTATTTTATCCATTTTCTTACTTTCTTCAGGTCAAAACTGAGCAGGAACATAGCTCTCATCAGGAAAATATGAACTGATTAGTGTTCCATCTGTGGCACGCCTTGACTGCCAATGGATTTTTTAATTACATTAAAATGATGGACTTTGTACTTTGATATGAGAAGTGAAATAGGAAGCTGGTTTCTAATAATTGCTTTAAAATGTACTTTGGAGGAAATATGGAAATATTAGCATTACCAGTAATACAATCTGAATGAGCTAAATGGGAGGTGTAATGAAAAGTTCAATTCCCTCCTGAAGGAGGGAGCAGGAAGAATATGGAAAATGTCATTGTATGCTGGCTGAGGTATCATTTCCCAAATTATACTTTGGCCTGCCCCTGCTGTATCTGAATACCAAAGAAATGGCTCAGCAGTGAGTCTGTGCTAATGCTGAWTTTACTCATTGCCTTTGTTCCTCCTGGTGCACAGCCATATCCTTGATATGTGTTTACAGATTATAGCCACAGCCTAATTATATTAATGTCCAAATTAAAATTGACTTTTCCATGTCTGTTCTACCTTCCAAGATGGTTCTTTGTCCCTAGCTTTCATGTTGGAACTCCACTGAAATGTACAGTGCATAGCCTATGTTCTATTGGCCTAAACAGTCACAATCACTGAAAAAATAATTAGCCTAATTAGCATTTTTGACAATATGCTRCAATAAGAAAAAGGAAGAACTATTTGTTGATCTTTGGGATTAAGTGCTCCGGCCTTAGGACAAGAGCTGTACATCTGAGAGCCAAAGGAGACTGTGGTTGAAMCTTCAGTATTTTCCCTTTCCAGTATTTTAACTTCTTCAGRTTTTAATTTTTATTTGAATATWCCTCGGTGAAAAAAATATTAAAATKAAAAASTATACTTCCTTTCCTTCCTGTTCTTTACTAATATTTTTACTATAAAAAMAGTACTGCAAATAKCCAAAATAATTATTTTAACTCTTTAAAGAATGCTGTTCAAGTGACTGATTTGGAAAACACAGAAGTGACTTGGGTATAGCTACAATACAATTTTCAGACATTGAAGAAAAWTGTGTGTGATTAGATGCATAAAACTAAGTTCCTAAGGATCTGACAATTATGAGATTTGTGCTRTTTGAATGTTTATGAGTTGTGTGTAGGATTAAATTAATGAAAGTGCCTTGTGTTACACAAACTTTAATAGTTTATCAGACAGAAAAGATTCTGTGTGGGAGAAAACTTCTGTGAATATCAAACTTCATGAGACAATCGATAAGCCATATATCAGATATAAACCTGCAGGAAAATTTGTTAGCTTTGTTGCTCATGAAAATGATTTTTATAAACTGTTAAATTTCATAATCTAGCTGTTTCTAGGTGTATRAATTTTCAGTTTTCTGAAAACTGGGTTTCCATTATTCCAATGAAAGCCAGATTTAAGACAGAAACAATGCTCTGAAACTGGGTTTTAGAAATAGCTGCATTTAAAAAACCTTACAACTACACCAGTTTTAGTATTTAATACCTCTCATACCACTTAAAGTCTTATTACTTTTGGTAAACAGAATGCATCTCCAAGAACCTACTTRCTTTTTATTTATACATCACCTTCATTAAAATCCCTATCCCAGATTTTCTGGCAAAGCCTATACCCACTTTCAGAGTTATTGACATCTTTAATGCAGGTTTGCTTTTGTCAGCCTGGAATTTAAAATCCATTACTTTTTCAGAGGAATATTTGAAATTTAAATAACTAATTGACACAAAAACAAGGCATATATAGCATCTCAGTTAAAATGTCAAGGGAAAATTTCTGTGCACCATAGCTGTCCCAAATTTTCTAAAAATGGATGGTGAGCAGTGCAGAACATAGACTTGTTTGTAGTGCTATTAGCCTGTGAGTCCCTATAGTCCTGACTGGCCCATAGCCAATCTGAAGCCCCAATTAGGCAAGCACAGAATTCCATTCATGCTTAAAATTCATAAAACATACAGTACATATGCTGAAACTCTACAAAAATAGTGTGCCTTACTTTTATTACACCCTGATCTCTTGTTTTCTACCTTCTATTGCTGTCACTTACTGCCTTTATGGGTAAGTGACTTAATGATACTTTATCTGCAAACAGTTCTCTTGTGTCTTGTTTTATTTTTACTAACATAAACCTTTCTGTAACTGTGGCTTTCTGTTTTAGTGAACACAATCCTACAGCACTGTCTCATTACATGACCCCGTAATGCTGAAAAATTTTAGGGGGGAAATTTGAATGTAAAGAGACTGTGAAGGTTCTGTTTTATTTTATGAAAATGCTGAAATCCATATTAGTGAGATTCTCTATTTTATAGCTTGCTCTAGTATCAATGTCATCACTGACATAAGCATTAAATGTCATCTGGATGCTTCCATAGGGATTGTATTTCCCGAAATAAGACTAAAATTTGAAGAATCAGCAAACAACCTTMAAAATATAATTACGTATTGCATAACAGACAAAATTATGGCATTGTACATTTTCAGTAAGAGGTTCAAAAATATATGTTGCAAGAAAACAACYGGGGATGTTGTTTCTTCCTTAGTTTAGGGTTTTCCTCTAAGGATGTGTCTCAGACCTCCATCAGKCTCTCCAGAAAGGCATGGGTATCCTGAGGGGCCCATGCCTTATCTGCCAGTTCTTTGCAGATRCTCTGGATACCCTAGAGGGTAAAAATGGCATGAGGTGCCTGCATTTAGGCAACTGAATCTCACCCTTGATGAAGTCCATTAACATGATTTGATCTTGGGTCAACATTCCCCAAATAAAATTATCTGAGCAAATGCCAGAAAATTGGCAACATGTAGCAGGAAACCAAAAATGGAGGGGAAAAAAAAAAAGGAAAGAAAGAAAGAAATTCTCATACTGTCAACTCACAGTAGTCACTGAACAGAAAGATAGAATTATGTGTAAGGAATCTTTTGGAGARTGGTGGTGAAAGGATACAATTAAAATATGCTTTTCAAATGTTGGTCTCAACATTTGAGAGTGTTGAGATTTTCAATCTATGCAGAAATTCTCTATGGAGWTAGTAAATTGATACCTTCTGAAAGAAAGCATTAGTCAAAGGAACACTTTCCCATCTATTACAAGTTATGATGGAGCAGTTTACTCTAAGAAAAGTCTAGAAAGCAGGGAYTAAAAATTCTCAGAAAATAGCCTARGCTGCAAAACCATGAAAACAATACAAGATTTACAGAAAAAAATGTTTACATTATAGAGTCAACAAAAATTCTCTTGGTGAAACAATTGCAAACATATCTCAGGCATAAGAAACTGAAAGCTAATTCAGCTTTCAGCCATTACAAAAATTAGCTGTAGGCAGCCTTATAAATGAAGATATTAGTTTAAAATGAAATGACAAAATGACATTTTTGACAGATTTTTTTTTAGCCTAAATAATTTAATAATTTTTATGCAAATGTATTAGTAATTTGGGCTGACTGAAAGCT
The DNA here is from genome assembly GCA_902810485.1 of Alauda arvensis. NCBI lineage: Eukaryota > Metazoa > Chordata > Aves > Passeriformes > Alaudidae > Alauda > Alauda arvensis. Next base: position 181,380 of record CADDXX010000312.1, on the reverse strand, counting down.
GCAGTTCTTGTATTAACTCAGGTGGAATCCAGTTAGCATTTCTGTTTCAAAGCATGAAAAAGAGCAGTATTMTTGAAGGCAAAAGCCCATAGCTATTTTTCAGCCAATCATACAATGTAAACATTTTTCCAACTCATTAATATGTCTTGGGAAAACAGATGAATATTTGTAAATAATTATTTCAACAGAAAGTAATGAGTTCATTCTTGCATATCTTTGTATATATTGGCTCACCAAATTAATTACATTTATTAATAATGTTTTTCTCTGGGGARACATATCCACCACTGAAGTGATTCAGACTATGTTTTGGCAGTAAGTGTTTCACAATTTTCAAAATATTGTTCCATATTTTAAGATGTTTGCTCACAAGGGTGACTGCAGGTGACAGTCTTTTGAGAGGGTGATGAGGAAGTTTTAAGATCTCAAAACTGGTAAAAATGTTCTATACTTGTAATTTTACCATTGGCACCTCAAAATACAGATGAGAATCTTGAGAAAGGAACATCAAACAGGAAGATTTCTAAGTACTGACAAGAAACTCATCTTTTGTCATAGATTGCTGTGTTGGAGTTATGTTACTAGTGCACTGTAAATTAATTTCTAGCAGATTAAATAATGCTATATTATTAGATAATATAAGAAAGCCAGAATAAATAGTCCAGAGATGTCCCATCTTTCATTTCTGRCTAAATTCAACCCTTTTTATGTGCATGCACAGGTAAAAAGGCACCTATATTCTGTGAGTGATAGTGTGAGTATATGTTTGTGAATGTGGGTAAGGCATATATAGGAAATGAACACTGAAAACAAAATTGTATTAAAGAGTTTTTATAATAGTATTATCCCAAGAAAGAGCTGTTCTAGAGAATTCAGACATGAAAGATACTCACAAGAGGGTGATTGTAACCCTAATGCACCATTTCACCTAATTACTAGAAACAATTGTAATCCTAATGCATCATTTCTCAATTGCTGTTCTGAGGAGTTGGAAGAAGAGCTTCATTCCTGAAGAACAAGGTTGCTGAAAGGACATAAACCCACTGCTGTGAATAACAATTGAAAATAACACAAAGTTTTTAGGGGGAAAACAACAGCACATCTGATATTTGTAGTGGCATTAATAGATAATGAAAATCTGTGTGAATATTTTATTTACGTTTTTTCCCATTTCATTCTACTCATGTGCCCTGGACGAACTGTTAAAAAGAGATAAAATAATGGGTGCTCAACCCCAAACTGAGCAGCTCAAAGCATCATTTCATTGACAGAAAGCTAAATTATAGAGAATATGGGCCATTTTTTTCAGAAATGGTGAGTGACCACATCCCAGATGAAGTCACTGGGATCCCTAGAYGCTCACCTTTCAGGAACTGTAAATCACCCATGTGTCCTGAAGAAGTCAGCGTGCAGACCAAAAATAGAAAACACTTTTCCTGTGTTGCAGGTTTATGTTAAAACCATGAGTCCCTTCCTTGTATTYATCTGCCAAACCACTACTGTAGTGATTTCTCGTTATAATGTCTTAAATTACAGAGCAAACCAAAACTAGGTAATTTTGGTTTTGCTAAATGGTTTTTATATAGATTGTCAGATTGGACAGAYAATTCATGTCTTATTTAGATGGAACCTGCTTTTTTCAGAGTTCCTGTGGATGCTACATTTAAGGTTGCTAATTGACCTAAAGGACACTTATTTTGAACAAAAATATATGTAAGATCAATTAAGCTCTTTTGTGGCTGTTTCWCTTGTTTATATAGCAAAGGGGTTATTTCAGGTTGAAATATATTTCTTTTAATACATTCAGAGATTCCTACTAGGAAAATAATTCCATCAYAGCTAAAACAAGAGCTTCTAGTAAATATAACTAAGATTCAAATGGAGACAAGTGAGTTTAAAATATGAAGAGTGATGGCAGACATATCACAGTTTTACTAACATTATTCAAAAATATTGTTGGTTTTGTATGCAATCCACTGTACAGCTCTCAATGAATATGCCATCCACCTACTCCTGAGAATATTCATGACACTGCTGCTAGACTGTATAAAGTCACTGTCACTAAGCTAGAAAGGGGAACAAAGRAGGTTGACATTCTCACGTGCAGCTCTGCAAATCACATCATATTTGACACAGACTTCAGCTGATACAATCATTTATACTTTGAGCCTGACACAGTCTTTAACTCTTTCATTGCCTGACAGGATGTTTGTAGTTATTGCACGACTAGATTTCTAAAAGTATTTACCCAGTAAATACCAACAATATCAAATGGGTGGCTTCAGATCTTATACATAGAATATACAAAGCCCAAGGATGACAACAAAGTAACCTTTTCTTTGAAATTAGAATAATTATGCAGACTCATATCATATATCATATCATATCAATCCTATCACCCCACATTATGATGCATTTTAATAGGTACTCTAATAATAAGGTCCCTTCCTTAGAGTCCTTTTACCTAAGTGTTTTCTTCCAGGCAGGTGTCAGTCTTTGTGCCAAGCAGATCCTTGTTGGGGTGGGCAGGCTGCACAGAACATCTCCCAGTGCAGAAGTAAAGACTTGTACAGTACAGGGTGGAAAAGGGATGGGAGCATGGTGTGATTGAAGGCCCCTCTGCTAACGGGCACCTTGCAAACTCTTACTGGTGTAAACAAAGTTCTAGTGGATGATATTGACATTTCACTGAACTGTTTCTCTCAACCTAAATGTTTTYTCTTTTKTTTGTTTGTTTGTTTGCTTTGTTCAGATTTGATTAAGATTCAACCACAGTGTCAAACGCAGGCATGGCAATTAATTATACTTTCAAAAAAAACCGGTTTTGAATGGGTTTTCAGGTAGCATTTAGGTATAGCAYGACAATTTAAATGGTGTAGCTATATTTAAATGGGAATACTTATGAAGAAATGTATGTCTCCCTTGAAATTTGACTGAGTTTTCACTTTACAGTTCAAAATACTGGTAATAATTGAAAAAACTGCTCCCCCACCAAAAAAAGCCCAAAACAAAACAAAAAACCCAAAGCAAGCACTAATCACTGATCTGGAATGCAGCTACCTGGGTTGAAGWGAATTATTTCACCATGTCACAGCTTTGGGGAACTAAATTTGTCTTGTATGGTCTTGTCATCTCTGTCTGAAATTTAACTCTACTGTTACCAGTAGGGAAACTGCGAGATGTCTCTCATCTTTCAAACTCATGTAATGTTTACCAGAATATGTGTATTTAGATCAACCTATCCTTATCATCCTTGTGAAAATTATACAAAATGTCTGAATGTGGGATTGTTACWAATGTCTGGTCATCTGGTATATTCTTAAAAATAATTGTGTATTACCAAACTTTCATGTGAARGCAACAGAAGTAAAGCAAGTCAAGATGTAAGAAAACAGAACTAGTGTAAATAATGTGAATCCCCAAGCTCTGGGTCTGCGAGAGAAACAGATCATTTGAAAAGCCAGAGAGAAAGAAAAGTAGGAAGAAAAGGTGATTAATACAGTCTTGTCTGGACTGCAGAATAAGTTTAGAATCTGTGCATAAGAAGTCTGTCCAGAAAATATTTTTTACGTATTATTGACCAAAGTGTCACAGACAATCACATGCAAAAAAGCCAAACTGGATTGGTAGAGACAGAATATTTTAAATCAGTGCCCTGTGTTCTTCAGAGCATCAACTGAGACATAGCACAATATGGCTTTAATTTGCAGAGTATTTTGGAGATTATTACCTTATTGTTTTTAAAAAATGGGGTTTTTTCTTTTGTTTATCCAAAAAAAGGAATAAATTATTATCTGACAAATAATAGAAAAAAGTTGCTGATATATTTTATTCTTGAAAAATATCAATCCAGGAAACATCTAATGACAAAAGACCCAGTCTTCAGTTGTGTAAACTGSTCACTGAAGACTTGGGACCTCATTGTGCTCCACTGATCACGTGCTATAACGTTTTCCAACCTGGTAATGGATTTTTAGTTTTTTGTTTTTGTTTTTTTTCCAGGAAAGAGCAAGTAAGGAAGATTTTATTATATATCTCTTCTTTTAAAGACTATTTGGCAAACATTTGTGTTTCAGTAGGAAACTTTGGACAGGGACAGGATTCATCCCACTTAACTCTTAAGCACACAACTGAGGCAGCTGGAGTTGCTTCCAGTTATCCAAGGTTCTGTGAAAAAGACAGGCATCTCCAGAGGGCAATTCAGTTGACTTAGGATCTCTCTCTATAGTTYCACTGTTATCATAATGTTTTTAAACATTACATAGTATTTATGTCTGTTTACATAAATTATCCAAATTGTTCTCTACAGAGTTGGGTACCAAGCCCTCATTATTGTCAACTGGTCTGAAGCCACAGCCTGGGAAAAATGGAAGGAGTGTTGATGACTTTTTAGAGTTTTAAAAGGAAATGAGATTTGAATTTTTTAAATAAATGTTAGTAAGGCTGAAAGTTTTAAAATAAAATATAGGATCTTTAAGTCTGGGAGGAGTATAAAGGGGATTTGTTAACAGCAAAAGAAGAAAAATGGAAGAAACGAACAATCATCTGCTGTGTAGAAAACAGAAGTTCCTCTCACTGGCACAAGGAAGTGAAGAAATCTGTGGCCTTTCGTCTCTTATTTTCTTTCTTGTTGTAGTGAGGAAAAATCTGACTAAAAATTTAAGTCTCTCATATTTAGCAATAGGTTTTGGAGGTTTTTCTTTTCCATTTCCACTTTGTCAGCCCAGTCTAAACTCCAGAAAGTCTGACTGAAATTAGTTTTATTCACATCTTTCAAACCAATGATAAACAAGAAAACAATCTTACTTTCTCTTTCTGGTAAAGTAACTAGGGTGTTTGCCCATACTGTTTTCCCTGCTCAATTTGTTTTCATATMTATATTTGTCAATATTCTGGAAATAATTAAGAGTCCTTGGAACCCTTTGAATGTCAGGCTAAAATCCCTGGGACACCATCTTCCCAGTGAGCAGTGTAAGTAAATTACAGGCTCAGTATGTGGTTTATGGTTAAAGATTCCCATAAAACAGCCTGCAGCTTCTTGCTTCAGAAACAGTCAGGTTTTTTTGTGTTATTTAGTTTCACCTTCCAAACCATGGGAAGAGAACTGGAACTATGGCAAAATTATTGTTTT